>CAUYLG010033140.1:0-181355 GCA_963573385.1 Cacajao melanocephalus | reverse complement strand
TCAAGGACCTAGAAATAGAAATTCCATTTGACCCAGCAATCCCATTACTGGGTATATATCCAAAGGATTATAAATCGTTCTATTATAAAGACACATGCACAGGTATATTCATTGTGGCACTGTTTACAATAGCAAAGACCTGGAACCAACCCAAATGCCCACTGATGACTGGACAAGGAAAATGTGGCACATATACACCATGGAATACTATGCAGACATAAAAAACGATGAGTTCGTGTCCTTTGTAGGGACATGGAGGAATCTGGAAACCATCATTCTCAGCAAACTGACAGAACAACAGAAAACCAAACACAGCATGTTCTCACTCAATAGGCGGGTGTTGAACAATAAGAACACATGGGCACAGGGAGGGGAACATCACACACTGGGGTATGTTGGAGGCTGGGGGGCTAGGGGAGGAACAGCGGGGGGTGGGGAAGTTGGGGAGGGATAACACTGGGAGAAATGCCTGATGTGGGTGACGGAGATATGGAGACAGCGAACTACCATGGCAGGTGTGTACCTATGCAAAAATCCTGCAAGATCTCCATATGTACCCCAGAACTTAAAGTAAAATTTAAAAAAAGAAGTCAAAAAAAAAAAAAGAAAAAAAATACTTTGGGTTCCCAGATGCTTGGAAGAGTTGGGGAGAGAACCTAGGATTCCTGACCTGTGCTCTGATACTGGTCTCTTTGGGCTTCATGTTCCCAATATGGTGGTGGAGGAGTTGAGGAAGTTCAGGGTATATGAGCATGGAAGGTCGGGGAGTGGCAGCGGAGAGGGAGAGGATAGCATTTAGGAAACAATGAAGCATGTATGCTTTTTCCAAAGCAAAGGGCTATGCAACCCCAGGTCTTGGGTGTCACAGAAGATTCTTAAAGACAAGATTCAGTGGATAAAAATGATTAACCATCCACTAAATGCCACCTTGTGGTCAGGGATGGCTGAGGAGAGAAACTGCCAAGTCACTATAACTTAGTACACCTTAAACATACACAATTTGTATTTGTCAAGTAACAAAATAAAAATTAAAAAATAAATAGAGGGTTCCATTCGGAAAGAAAACAAGAAGACGCCACCAAGGACATGGAAGGACAAGGGGCTAAACAGCCAGAGAAGGGACTACTCACCCCACTCCAGATATTTTTTGTGAGTGCAATAATAAGAGTCAAGTTTATTCATCCTCAAATAACTTAACTCGCCTACTTGTCAAGTTCAGCATAGGACATAGGAATGATCCCTAAAGTTCTCCACCATAAGAAACTTTGTACTCAGCCTAAAGCACTTTGTTGGGGGACACCATGCCTCCTAGGTATGCACCCAGAGCCACTCCCACCTGTGCCTTTGCCCTTATGCTGCTCTGCTGTTCTCCTTCAGCCTCGTTTTCTCACCACTCTGCTCCAGGAGCTAGTTCAGTATGTGGGAATACAGAGTGGAACTGGGTAGGCAAGTTGAGGGAAAGATGGCGGAATAAATGTGTTACGGATCGATGGTGGGTCAAGAGTACCCAGGTCAGGATGAAATAGCAAATGGAAAGAAGAGGCCAGGCTCAAGTGGCTCACACCTATAATCCCAGTACTTTGGGAAGCTGAGGCAGGAGAATAGTTTGAGGTCAGGCGTTTGAGACCAGCCTGGGCAGCAAAATAGGGCCCGGTCTCCACAAAAAAATACAAAAGTTAGCTGGGCGTTGTTGTGTGTGTCAGTAGTCCCAGCTACTCAGAAGGCTGAGGAAGGAGGATCGCTTTGAGTCCAGGAAGTTGAGGCTGCAGTGTGCTGTGATCATGCCACTGCACTTCAGCCTGCATGACAGAGCAAGACCCTGTCTCAAAAAAAGGAAAAAAGGAGAATATGAAGGAGGGGTGTGTGTGTGTGTGTGTGTGTGTGTGTGTGTGTGTGTGTTAGGGACTCTCGGAAATGCTTGTACTCTTGATTCTTTTTCATCCAATGTCAACCTTGTTTTTCATGGGAATTTAGTTTCCTTGACTTCCATTTGATAAGTCTGCATTTGCTCCTTGGTTTAAGCCAGGACAACAGAGAATGTTTTGTCTATGTCTATCACTTTTCCAGGGCACTCTGCCACTTTCCCTTCTTTTTCCCAATTACTACTGTCAGAACAAGATATCCAGCACTATGCCATAACCTCAGGCAGGTTCTCCACATCTTGAGGTTGCCTGGGGTGAATCAGGGCCAATGGGTTCCTACCTGCCCCATGGTTTGCTGCTCTGTGACTGATGGGCTTCCAGCATATAAACTGTCCAAATAGTGTTCAAGAATCCTGGAGATGAAAGGGGAAAAGAATAGAAATGTGTTTATTACCACTGAACTGTACTCTTAAAAATGGCAAAGATGGTAAATTTTATACGTATATTTTACTTCAATAAAAATAAATAAATAGATCAGGCATGGTGGCTTACACCTGTAATCCCAGCACTTTGGGAGCTGAGGTGGGCAGATCCAGGGGTTAGAGACCAGCCTGGCCAACATGGCGAAACCCCGTCTCTACTAAAAATATACAAATTAGCCAGGTGTAGTGGTACGTGCCTGTAGTTGCAGCTACTCGGGAGGCTGAGGCAGGAGAATTGCTTGAATATGGGAGGTGGAGATTGCAGTGAGCCAATCTCACACCACTGCACTCCAGTCTGGGTGACAGAGTGAGAGTCTGTCTCAAAAATAAAATAAAATAAATAAAAATTTTTAAAAAGAATCCTGGGTTCAAATGAGGACATATTCACTTCACAATAAAGCCATATTGGAAGGGACATCACTATAAAATTTGACCACTGTGGAAATGGGAAGTACTATTACATTATAACAGGAAAAGAAAATCTTGGCATTAGAAATTCAGTCCTGAATGCACTATCTCCCCACGTCCTCATTCAAGTACAAAATGTGCAGTGTTGATCACAGGTGATCTCATTTCATCTTTGTAACAGCACATCGAGAAGCTCAGAATTCTGTGACATACCAAAATCCTGTTGATTTTACATCTCCTTTTAAAAACTTTTAGGCAGTCGGGGTTTTTTATTGAGACTTCCAAATCTAGAAATATAACTTTAAATATCTCCATACTAGTATTTTGGGTGATTTAATGAGTGGCACCATTTAGAGGACACAAGGTTCTAATCTGAATTTATGAACTGTAAAGAAAGTGCCAGTATGCTGACTAACTAATGAGCTTTTTAATGATGAGAAACAGATAAAGCTTTAAAATGCAGAATGCTTATCAAGGACCTCAGACAATAGCAAAGTGGAGCAATTTAGAAGTACTTACCAGTGCCACTGCTGTGACAGCGAGAAGTGAACTATTTTCTTTCATTTTAAAGCACTGCTTTACATACGTGGGAGTAATTTCTATATTTTCTTAACTGAAATTAGATGCCCTGGTATAATCCTCTTTTCAATAGGGTTCAAAATATAAATAACCTATTGATACCACTTGTAATAAAGCAAGAGAAAATGCCTCTACAAAGGGGGGAAATATCTGAATATCAACATGGAATGATGGGATCCAGGGTTTAGATAAGGTCGGATGGTTGGAACTTCACTCAGGGGAGCTTCTCCTTGGAGCAGCTTGACACACAGGCATGCTTCCTGGGGGAGATGGCGGGGCTCTGGCTGGGATGACCCTGCCTCACATCCAAGATGTGAACACCTATAAACATCTAAGATGACCCCACATCGTCTTAGGTGTTCCATCGGAAGTCTGGGCTTCCAAAGAGAAGATCTGAAGTGTGCCTTTGCTCCTGTGCTCTGGGACATAAAAAGAAATAATAAAACAGCACTTTCCCTTGCTACAAGGGGATCTTTTCTGGGGGCCTCTAGAACCTGTTGTTCCAGATATCTCTATGATGCAGCACTGGCATGGAAGAGATGCCCACAGATCTACCACCAGCTACTGAGACCTAAGCCTGCCCTCCCCAACTTTAAAACTCTAAGTTTGAAAGTTCACAAGACCCAGAGGTAAATGAAAAGCTGGGATATGCTGGCACGATGTGGCTTTGCTTTGTTGTTGTTATTAATAATGAGCTAGACTGAGCTTGTCTCTTCCTTCCCAGGAAGTGAGCTTTCCAGCTGATTAATTGAATTGCCCTCCCTTAGACAATGGAAAGGCTCCCAGAGAACAGGGCTTTCAGAGTTTTTGACATACGGTACAAACCTATTAGGCCCTGACAGTTTCCATCCTCTATATTAAACAGGAGAGGTGGCAATAGAAGGACTAGGGTTTATAAACCCTCATGCATTAATCGCTACAGAGGCAGCAAGATAAGGCCTGTCAGCTCTGAATTTGAATCACAGCTCTGCAACTTCCCAGCTGAGCAACTTTTGGCAAATTGCTTAATCTTTCTGAGCCTTGGTTCCTTTAACTCTGAGAGGATTAAGCAGAAATCCAGGCAACATTGGCTTCATCCATTTCAAAAGAATCCGGGGCAGAGTGGTGGTCATGAGAGAAGAAATTAGTGAGTAAGATGCTGCCAGAAGTTGGCTTTCCCCAGGATTTTTGGTCAGGATACTTTTCTATGCTCGTTTCTAGCCTCCCTCCTGCTTTTTGACTCAGCTCATTCTTCCTTCTCACCCTCTAACTGCCTCTTCTCTGTTTATTCCTTCAATTCTCAAAGTCCTCTTTAATTTTAAACAAATCATCTTTCTTTTTACTTGCACAGTTTTTACTTGCTACTTCTGAATTTAGTTCAAATTATTTGACTGGTAAAACAAAATTTCTCTCATGTCACTTATATAATCTGTTAATTTAGGAATTCCAGATAAAATATAGAACAACCAGTTAACTCTGAATTTCAGGTAAACAAGAAATTTGTTCCATGCAATATCTGTATTTTTATTTACTAAATCTGGCAACTCTCGTCAACTAAATGTGAACTAAGTTCTCCTTGATAATCTCTTTATCACTTTTACATTTTACTAATCTCTGCAAAGATTTTGTTCATTGAATTGTTTGTGTTCTTGTAAACTTGTATGAGTCTTGTAGTCAGGTGCCTATAATGCAAAGAAGCACAATTATTTCTTGTTCTATTTTGCTTTTGCCAGTCTCTCCTCTCTTCATGTGTCATGGTGGATGGCCTTGACTTACATAAACCTGAGTTTTATAGATGGGGGGACAATGGGAGGAGCAAAAGCCTGGGAAGATTTGGTGAAAATCTCAGTTCCATGAGAGTCAGGATAGTCACAGTGTGGGACAGGGTAAGGTCTAGGGCACCACAAATTGGGCACCTCCAATCTCCATTTCTCTTGGGTTTCCTCTCCCTACAACTCTGATGACAGGCTGCTTGTCACCTGATGGAGCACTGGGAGAGGCTAGTACTGAGGAGGCAAAATCCTGCGGGTTTGTTGACAGAACTTAGGGGGCCTATGAGTTTGGATGGAAAAAATTATCTTTACTTTCATAACTTCTTTTCTTTATAGATATAGGCAACAAAACAATCGTTATCAGTACCTGTGACTATGTAACCAAGAGAAAGCACAGATTTTTAAAATAACATGTAAAGTTATTATAGATATGAACATTTAATTACTCATTCTTACTTCAAAATTATAGGAGTTGCTAGATCCATCCATAGATCTTGTTATTTAAAGCAATAAATTCATTAATAACAAATAACAATAAAGAACTTGCTGAATATAAATTTGTTTTTAAAATATTTGAATAAGTCCATTCAGTACAACTGGTTTTCTTTGCAATTGGGTATTTTCTCTTATGCATTTAAAAATGTTATTCTGAGAAGGGATCAGCAGGCTTCACCAGATTGCCAAAGGATTCCATGGCACACACACACAAAGTTAAGAACCTGGATGAGAGAAAGACCTGGGCTCACATATACATAATTTACTTTCCCAAACCAACTATCTCTAAGGCAAAATGGGCATAACTATCCTCATTTTCTCTTTTTAATGCACGCTTCAAACTGCAGGCTGTCCTGTCATGACTTCCAAGTAACCTTTAATATCTTCGTAACCTAAATTTTACCCGCTTAGAATATTTGTTTGTTTTTTTTGTTTATTTTTATACAGAGGCTCCCTCTGTTGCCAGGCTGGAGTGCAGTGGGGCGATCTCAGCTCACTGCAACATCTGCCTTCTAAGTTCAAGCAATTCTTCTGCCTCAGCCTCCTGGGTAAGCTGGGATTACATGTGTGTGCCGCCACGCCCAGCTAATTTTAGTATTTTTACTAGAGACGGGATTTTGCCATGTTGGCCAGGTTGGTCTCGAACTCCTGACCTCAGGTGATCCCCTCACCTCAGACTCCCAAAGTGCTGGAATTACAGGTATGAGCCAGTGTGCCCCCGGCCTGAATTTTTTTTTTTTTTTTTTTAGGAGTGGATTTCTGGAGAAGTACCAAGGCTTCAGGAAGACGCAGAAGAGTAAAAATAGTAAAAGAAAAATAATTAATTGACCAGAGTCCAAGTTTACTTTCACTGATTGGCTCCATTTTGAAACCCTTGGCAATGAGAATCATTGTAAAATCTAATTCAGGTTTGAGCATCCTTAATCTGCAAATCCAAAATCCAAAACGTTCTGAAATTCAAAACTTTGTGAGCACTCACATGATGCCACAAGTGGGAAAGTCTACACTTAGCACTTAACACAGACTTTGTTTCGTGCCCAAAATTAGTACCGTATTGTGTAAAATTATCTCCAGGCTATGTATATAAGGTGTATATGAAATGTAAATAAATTTCAGGTTGAGACCTGAGTCTCATCCCAGGAGACATCGTTATGTATATGCAAATAGTCCAAAATCCAAAAATATCCAAAGCATGTCTAGTCCCACGGATATTCAACCTGTATAGTAAAAAAGCTATATTAATGAAATATATTCAATCTCTAATACCTTGGTAGTATGTTTATATCAAAAGTGTATTTATTTGATAAATTTAGATGTAATCCCTGGGTGTTAGCTACTTTGCAATTTATCAGGAAAAGGCTCCTCTCTATAACCAAGTCAGATTCAGAGCCCAGGAAAAGATGGGCTCAGTCTTGGGAAGAAGGTAGCTGAAGCAGAGAAAGGGAATCTTTTACTGCCCACACCTCTTTGTTATTTGTGAGCTTCCAAGGGCTCTGGGAAGGTCGTGGGGAAGCAAGGGGCCTAGAGATGGGGGACTTCGTGCTGGAAAATGGGCTGCTTGCTGGGTGGGAAGTGGGGGTGCCTGATCCTGGCATGGGAGGTCGGGGGGGGTGGGGGGACTTGAATGAATGCCTGGGGGTTGGACTGGGAGAATAAAGCCATGAAGGGACTGTTCTCATTAAAGAATCCATTTCCCGTTTTCAGCAGTTTGCTACATTAACAAGCTGAGCTGTGAAAGGATTAGATCCGCTAAGTGAGTGCCTGTTCTGTGCACCTTTGCAAAACACATTTCAGAAAGCAGCGGATTCGTCTTAAATGAGTATCTGCTGGAGGAGCAAAGCCCTAGGAAAACAAAGGGGCACGCCAGGGTAAGCTAATAATTCCTGCTGTGCTTTGAGGGCAATGAAATGACTGCAACCCTGAGAACTTTTTCTCCCTCCCCTGCAGTTGGTATAAACATAAGAGCCATTTTGATGATCATATCGACACCTCAGCAACAAGTGCTTCCCAGGTGCCAACAAAACGTCACTTTCCAAAGGGTTAAATGAACCAAAAGGCCTCACCTTCAAATATTCCTTTTCTGCACCCATTTAGTATGCATATCTATTAAGCAAAACAATGGGCATAGATTCATATCCTGTCTACAAATAATCAAATGATACAAGAACAAATCTACCACCAGCTGCTTTGTCCCATGCTATGCTTTGACTGGGAGGGGAAAGCCAAGTTTCGAGCTGGGTCTAGCCTGACTCAGGCCTTAACTTGTGAGTCCTGCTATTCTAACCCTTTCTCTTGATCTGCTTTTCAGCCTGTCTCGGAGTACACAGCTCAGAGCAGCAGGGAAGTTGCTTAGCAAAGGGCCACCCACTTGCCTATTATTCCTTCCTCGCCTGTGACATGACACAAGAACAAAGTAGACATTAACCGCTACATTAAACCCAGAAAGAAAGTAATCAGTAACCTGTTATTCCCTTAATAAAGGGAAACACATGCAGTGTGAAATCCAGAAGACTAATCAATAGCCGCAGACAATGCAATGTGCCAAACAAATTGCAAATCAATTAGAATCCTTGTTTTCTTTGAAATGGTTCACTATATCTAAAGCAATTACTCCTTCATTAGACCTAATTTAACAGCATGACTGCCCTGGCTACAACTGGCAGCGTCTGGCTATCAAATGGAAGAATGGAAGCTTATTTCTGTCTGTCTGTGAGTCTAGCACCAATCAAAAAAAAATTGAATTCCTTTATATGAGAAAAACTTTAAATGAATGAGTGGATATTTGTTTTAATCAAAATATCGGTACCAGAATGAGAGTTCCCTGCTCCCCCTAGGGAAGTTAAAAGAGAAAAGAGTGAAGAATTATTGAATACAAACCTGTACTTTAAAAATGTATTTTTTTCTTCTTTCTATGCAAGCTTCAACTAGATTAAAATGGCATTTAAGTATGTAAAGTCCTTCCAGCTCTCTAAATCTAACACACCACTTGGTATGAGTTTATGACTTTTGAAAAGAGAATCCTGGTTCTTACTGAATTTGGAGTATTCTTGCAAATGATCACCAAAAGAAGCACTAGTTCACTTATTACTAAAGCTATTTAAAAATAGTTTTATTGAGCTATGTACAACAAAATCCACTCATTTTAAGTGTACATGTAGTAAACTTTGGCAAATGTATACAGTCACGTAACCACCACCTTAATTGTAATGCGGAATCTTTCTGTCACCCCAGTAAATTCCCTTGTGCCCCTTTGCGGTCAGTGCCCTCCCCCAGCACTGGCGGTGACCACGGTTCTGCTTTCTGTCAGCCCATTGCACTTTTAAGAACAGTTTCCCATCCTCTGGAAGTACAGGACTAGAAAAAATAATTGGAGTAAGGTTTTTCTACCAGTTTAAAGAAAAATGGTTTCATTCTTGTTTGAGGCAGCAAGCAAAGAACAGAAGGAAATTACCTTTTTTTTTTGAGTGGATTTCTAGAGAAGTACCAAGGCTTCAGGAAGACCCACATTTCTGGAAGCTAAAGTAAATATTTCTGAGCAAACTGAGAGTTTTAATAGCCACAACTTCTTTAACTTGCTAAACGTATTTGATACTCCAACTTTCTTCTCTTTGAGGAGAGTCACAGCTCTGAGGCTTTTTTAAAACTTAATTTTTCTGAACTGTTTTTTTCTGACTGTAAAAGCAATACATTTTGATTATATGAAATTCTAACATTAAAGAATTACAAAAAGTAGT
Source organism: Cacajao melanocephalus (assembly GCA_963573385.1). Classification (NCBI taxonomy): domain Eukaryota; kingdom Metazoa; phylum Chordata; class Mammalia; order Primates; family Pitheciidae; genus Cacajao; species Cacajao melanocephalus. The sequence continues at coordinate 172,044 of CAUYLG010033140.1, read as the reverse complement.
AAGGAAGGCTCTTATATTTCCATTCCCTCCAGTAATTTTCCAAAGTACACAAACCTATATGCACAAGGATGTTTTTTACAGCATAGTGAGAATAGAAAAGAAATGGGAAACGCTGGGAGTTTGAGCCTTAAATTAAGTCACCCAGGAGCCTGTTTCCCTTCTTCCTTCCTTTGCTTCCCTTAAACGGCTTTTACTCCCCTCCCCTCCCCCTAATCCTCCTTCTTCACTTCACATCAAATGGCTTTTTATTCTCTGTATCCTTTGCCTTTCTTCTTTTTTTCTTTAGAGCTCAGTGCAGAAAATTTCTTGCACTGAGGGTACCCGTATCTTTTGCAGGTCAACCAACCCATTTTCCATCTCCTCAAAGGAAATATTCTCCCAAAGCTTTCACATTCTTAACGTAAGAATTTGTGCGACTCATACTGCACCCCATCTTGCCCTCTTTAACCTTTCACTATTAACACTGTCACTCAGTCAAATTATTTTTTGTTTCTATTGGTTAGGCTGACACCCATAATTTACCCTCATCAATCAATCAATTAATCAACGAACATTCATTGAAGGCCTGTTTCCCAGTAAAGCCTGATTGGCTGGTTTGGAGAGTTGATTTATAAAAGTCTAATGAAAAATATTTGCAATGATGGAGGGTGGGATAAGGAAGTTATGAAGTTTAATCACTTTTTAAAGTGTTTTAGTTTGCAGTTTAGGTTAAGCAAAAACTAAGGGGAAGGTAAGTGACAAAGAGTGCATCCCTCCTTTAATTCTCTCTTGGCTCACTCGACAGAGGAAAACAGCATTATCAGAGGCTGCAGCTGCTCCAATCCCAGGGCGTGGCTAAAAATGGAGTGGCCCTGGGAAGATGCTATAACTATCAGCAGTGTATTTTTTTAGCCTAGATAAAATATTCATAAACCTATTGCTATTTGTGCTTTTCACATTTGTATGTGTAGGGCATATTTGTGTAAAGACACTGCTGTCTTCATTATTCTTGTGCATCTCCTCCCACTTGTCAGTAGCTGAACATTTAGGCCAGGCCCAGGGGAGTTTCCATAAGGTAATTAAGGGAGGGACAAGTGTTGAGTTTCAGCCCTCTGACAACATGGTGACCACCACATAATTAAAAACTGAATAAATCAACACGAGCTCTTCCAAGGAGAGGAATGGTAAACTCTTTACTTTGTGAGGTAAGCAGGCAAGGATCTTTTGGTTGTCAAGCAGTTTCCTAAGAGAGATAAATACATTGGAATTTTAAAGTTCCCACTTAGGGAGTCTTGACAGAAAACCCTTGACTCATGATTTTCTGTCCCATTATCTTCACTGGTTAAGTCATTGCTGGCAATGTTCAAATTGTGGGCAGTCATTTAAGTGTTTTTTGCAAAGCAACGTCCTGCCCAAAGGAACTGTCTGGTGGCTCTGGTCCATAGACTTCACATCATGACTGCACATGGTGTAGAGACCTGATTCTTGCTAATGCACAGATAAAAGCCATAAGTGAACGGTGACAAAACAAATGGAGCCTGTCCTTTAAAGTAAGCACTGCCCTTTTATTTGTTCTGCTATAGAAAAAATGAATAGACGGGTCTTTTGCAAACTTTCGGTGTACCGACTTTTCATTCCCTACCCCACTTCTGGAAATAACCATTTTGATTATTAATTTTTTCCCTGTAATCTCTTATTGACTATTAATATGAGTGTTTTATCCATCATGGGTGAATGCTTAACTAATACAGTTCTTCATACAAATGCAAACTTCCTATTTACTAGCCTCTGGTGCTGTGTCTTGCACCAGAGTGGTATCATTCAGCTTCAGTTGCTATAGCATTTTCAAGAACCTCTCTGTTCTTGTCATAAATTATCTTTAAGTGAAAAAAGCTCAAGGGAGGTCTGCAGCAAACTGTATCAAATAATGAATTTGTAAGCTGTGGAAGAAAACACTTATCTTTCTTATGCTCTTCTCCCATCGATTGTTCTGTGACCCTTCTTTGGGATACAGATGAGCATAACCCTGAAAAATGTTTGTGTTGTCTTTCTTTAACTGGCAGCCTGCGGGCTGCATGATCTAATAAATATTGGCAGGGCCAAATGAAATAATATAGAAGAGCTTCTCTTCTTTAAAGTCCACAGACCAAGAGACTCTTGTCACTTGTTAATATCTCCATCAAACACTGAAGTGTTAACATATGTGATACGACCACGCAATCAAGTAAGGACCGATTTGTTGACTAATTAAACCAACACAACAAGCTCTTTAGCACCTACAAGTGACAAGTTTAGAGCAGGCAAGTGGAAACTCTCAATTGAGCCCCCTTTTATGAGACTATCATGCCAAATTCAATTCTGACTGAGTAGTATTTGAATGTACTTGACTTCCACCATGTGCTGACATGCTTACAATAATTCATCAAGGGTGACAATAGCCCAATATTAGAGATTTATGATATATACAAAACAGTTACAAATGAAATGTAGCCCTTACATGGGTCTGCTTTCCTTACCCACTGCCTATTGATATTATAATTAATGGTCAATTACTTAGGCAAAAGAAAATAGAAAATAGTCATTACTGGTTTCAGTCATCATTGGACTTTTTTTTTCTTTTGGCAAATTCTGGAGGTAAATGGAACCATTTCCGCAGTGTTTGGCAGTTGCTTCAAAATAATAAATGGACATAGAAACCTGGTATTCATGACTCATTTCGGCAATGAGAATGAGCTAATAACAAAATTTTAAAGGAAACTGGGGGTACATTAAGTTGCCCGAGAAGTGGGAAAGCCCTCTAAGATGTACCTTTGTGCGAGTTGTTAATACATAGGTGTTCTCTCTCTGGGCATTTGTATACCTTCCTTCACCAACTGCATGGATGTTTTATATTCGGTTTCCTCGTTTATAAAGTGAAGCAGCTCCACTAGTTTATGGCTAACATCCCTCCAGCACCTAAACTTCCCTGGTGTCTCATCTGACCTCTCCACATCCAGGTTAATGAAAAGGGAAGCAGAACTCTTTCTGCTGTTTTCAGCATGCAGTTACTCCCTCTCTCCTTCCTCCTCAGTACACTCACTTTTTTATCCTTTATATACACAAATTCCAACTTTTCACATCCAGCGCCAATCTTCTTCTGACTGACCATATCCTTGCCAGCCCGACAATGCCACTCGTAGGTAACCAGGAATTGATTGCAGATATAAACATAACACATATACCTATGGGTGTATGAGTCACATTTTCCAATTTCTTCATGCTCATGAACAAGTAAGGTGCACTGACAGTAGTAGATCCCCCAGGTGGTTTTGAATTCACAGGGGAAGCTGCAGGTCACAGCCTCTTAAACTGGAAGTGGCCTGTAATCTGGGCCCAGCTATAGGTGCTCTGCTTTAGACACACCGCAAGTTCTGTGCAACCCAGACTTGCAGGTCAGCAGTTTGGATCCCAGGCACTACGTGCCTTTTTTGGCCCCTCTAATGGAGAAGTAGCTATGGGTCCAAATACCCAGCTGGCAACAAGGGTCAGAATTTGGTAAGATGCCAAATAGATTCCCGACATACTGTGAGGTTGACCTCCAGACCTTCAGTGGCCACATTCACATCCCATCCATCAAAAGAGCCCTGTGATAATTCCCCCATCTTGTGATGAAAATGACTTGTGTTGGAAATGCTATGCCACCTGGAAGTCCTAGCCTCCTGCCCCCCATGTGGGATTTCTGAGAGATATGCACATGACCATCCCCATCAAAGAGACAATTCTTATTTTCCCCCTAATCTTTGGCAGAATTACTATCTATTTTGAATAGACAATACTGTTCAAAAATCAAAATGATATAAATATACTCATTTAGAAAACTTGCTCATAGCTGCATCTCCGTCCACTCCATTTCCCATCTCCTTTTTGGTAATCCTTTTATTAGTTTTTTTATGTTATGTCAATGTTTCTTTAGGGAAATGTAAGCATAGTGTATATTTGTTGTTGTTTTGTTTTTCTCCTTTCTTTCTTAACCAAAATTAGCATACTATATGTTGTTCTAAGCCTAATTTTTCTTCCTTAACAAAGTACACTGGACATATTTCCAAATCAATACAGAAATATCTGCATCAAAGATAAAAACTTCATTTCTGAACAGAGCTACTGCCAGAAACCCTGCCTTCGATCCTTCTTCAGGGAACCAGTGGGAGCATCCTTGAGGGAAACTAGAGTTTCTCCCGGAAGCCCAGGGCAAGACTTTAAAAACCCATTTCCAGCTTGTGGGTTCCTAGCTCTCTAGACTGTCTTTGCTGCCAGAGACAATCTCCTTAAAGAGAACTTCTGAGAGGTTACTGCAGGAAAAGATGGTGTAGATTAAGACACTACAGATGGCATGAGGTGAGCTGAAACAGAGTTCTGGTCTTTAAAGTATGTGACATTGTGAAGGATTCCTCTAGGAATTATAACTTGTCCTTCTGAAGACCTTTCCTCCCTTGATAAATTTCACTAAGTTTAGGGCAGGGCCCACCCAATCCTGAGTTTTCTCAATTTGGTCCTTAAAGTCTGGACTAGTTTTTAGCCACCCAGGACATTAGTCTCTCCAAACCTACTCCCACTCTACTTTTTAAAAAATAATATTTATTGCCTGTCTAGTTTTCTTCTTCTGATTTTAAAATTACCATGCTTATCATTTGGAAATTTGAAAAATGTAGAAATACGTAAAAAAGAAAATTGTTATCACTTGTAATACTGGAAAACCACTATTAATATTTTGGTAATATAGGCCAGGCTCATGCCTGTAATCCCAGCACTTTGGGAGGCCGAGGCAAGTGGATCACCTGAGGTCATGAGTTTGAGACCAGCCTGGCCAAGGTGGTGAAACCCTGTCTCTACTAAAAATACAAATGTTAGCCTGGCATGTTGGTGCATGCCTGTAATCCCAGCTACTTGGAAAGCTGAGGCAGGAGAATCACTTGAACCCCTGAGGCAGAGGTTGCAGTAAGCCGAAATTGTGAGATCGTGCCACTGCACTCCAGCCTGTACGACAGAGCAAGACTCCGTCTCAAAAAATATATATATATATTTATTTATATATGTATATACACATATGTATATATGCATATACACATATATACGTATATATGTATATGTGTATATGTATATATATGTATATATGTAATATAGTCTCTTGGCTTTATAAATAGGAATTATATAAAACATACTGCCTTGTAACATTTATTTATTTATAGTACACTTAGTTTTTAAAAAAAATAGAGTTTATTTTTTAGAGCAGTTTTAAGTTTACAGAAAAATAAGTAGAAAGTATGGAGAGTTCCCATATCCCTCCCTGGCCTTTATATATTACTTGCTATGTCATGAACGTTTTTGTAAATCCTATAAGTTGATTTTTAAGATATCTTCATAATATGCCATCACATGTATGTACAGCACTTTAATCAATCTCCTATAGTTCAGATTGTTTCTCACTTTCCTTATGTTCATTGGTATAAACAATACTGCAGTCAACATCCTTATAAATTAATATTTGTCCAAATGTCTGATTATTTCCCAGAATAGAGTCTTAGAAGTAAATTGCCAAGTCAAAAAACATGTGCATCTTCAAGGCTTTTGGTACATATTGCCAAGGTCATTTGGAAAGGAAATACAAGGCAGTTCCAGAGATCTAGAAAAGCCACAACTCTAGTTTTCCATATAGACCCAAAATCACCAGAGGAAGTGAGATACTTGTCCAGGTAAGTGGGACTTCTTGTCCTGAGGAGTGAGAAGCTGCAGGTGTGGAAAACTGCTGGTGGTATGCAGAGCCCTCTCTAGGAATGCTGGGAAACATCATCCTTTATACCAAGACCTCACTGTGGGCTTCCAGCCCAAAGATGGCAGACTGAATTGCAACTCTTAGTTCTAACAGTGGAAGGTGTAGGACAAGGCTTACCCAAATATGCCACCTGCAAACAATAAAACTCATGTCACTGTTGAAGAAAGGCAAGGAGACACGTAAGTACCTTCTCAATACCAGCATTTTCCAAACTAGAATATGTATATCACTGGTTCCTGAGCATGCATGCATGAAAATAATTATTTTAATGGTTATATCTTTGTTTTATTTTATATCAGAAGAATTAATGATGAGCATAATAAAACCCACAATTTCATGGATATTATTTCTTAGGATGAGTCTAAGTTAAAAAACAATAACAAAAGTGACTTGGTTTAAAGGCCTTTTAAAGAAAACCATAATGTGAATAATAAATGACTGATGTACAGATATGGCAAAAAATGTGGTATGCAACTGGACACAGTGGCTCAAGCCTGTAATCCCAGCACTTTGGAAGGCCAAGGCGAGTGGATCACTTGAACTTCGGAGTTCAAGATCAGCCTGGTCAATGTGGTGAAACCCCCTCTCTAATAAAAATACAAAAAAAAAAAATTAGGCATGGTGGTGAATGCCTGTAATCCCAGCTACTCAGGAGGCTGAGGCAGGAGAATTGCTTGAACCTGGGAGGTGGAGGTTTCAGTGAGCTGAGATTGTGCCACTGCACTCCAGCCTGAGTGACAGAGTGAGACTCCATCTCAAAACAAAACAAAACAAACGTTGTATGCAAAAAATGGAGATTTGGGAAATGTTACTTCACACAATGTATGTATTTCTAAAAAGTACAACATGTTTCCAAATTAAATTGCTTTAAAATTTTTAGGGAAGGTCACTCATTTTAAAAACTATAATAAATCTTTTTGCAACTTAAATTATTAATATAATCCCTCTTTGTAGTAAATGTCTCAAAATTTCAGGTTTTAACTTCAAGTTGCTTTAAAAGAAGGACATATGCATTCCAGTTGTGAACCCTAAGGTAGAGTGGAAGGATACCTAATGAGTCTCTGCACTTTATAAGAGTGAAAGGCACATTATAGTTCCTTTTTTAAAACGTATGCAGATCGGGTGCAGTGGCTCATGTGGGTAATCCCAGCACTTTAGGAGGCCTAGGCAGGCAGACTGCTTGAACTCAAGACCAGTATGGGCAACATGATGAGATCTCGTCTCTGCAAAAAATACAAAAATTAGCCAGTTGTGGTGGCACATGCCTGTAGTCCCAGCTACCCGGCAGGCTGAGGTGGAAGGATTGCTTGAGCCTGGTAGATTGAGGCTGCAGTGAGCTGTGATTGTGTCACTGTACTCAAGCCTCGGTAACAGAGTGAGACCCTGTATCAACAAAACAAAACAAAGTATGTACTTCATTTTCCAAAAAGTAAATACAATTCAGAGAACTTCAGATTTTGGAGCTGGTGAGGTATTTCAAACATTTTTTTAGTATGTTTGAAAATATGGTTATTTTCTTTAGTAAGTAGAGATATCAAAAAGTTCAGTACAAGGTAAGAGTGAAGTATTAGGTTTATTTATATGTACAGACACACACACTTTAACTTTTATTTTCAGATGCAAATTACTGTGAGGAAGGATTTTTTCATGCTCAAAAAAACTGAGAGCTTAGATTTTTAAAAATCTATTAATTTTAGTTACTTTTGAGGGCCAGAGGATTTTTTACAGACTGCTGTTGAGATCAGATGGTCTCTGAAGAAATCAATCCAATTTCAACAGAAGAGCTATGCCGTGTTGGGATTTTTCATATAATCCAATTGCTAAATGATACCAAGTCTACCTTGATTTAAAAGAGAAAACACAGACATCACTGTTCTCAGATCTCTCCATTCTCACAAGATCAGCTGACCAAAAATCCCTCCCTAAAGAGAAAGAATGCATTTTCCAAGATCAAGAACAATCAACATTAATAAAATAATATCTGTATGAATATAGAATGTTATTTATTTGATAATATCAAACATAGTGCTAATGCCCTAAGTGAATGCCACGAGAGTAAGTTGCATATGCAACTTACTTCTGCATTGTTCCAAAATATCACTCAACTCCTGAGAACCACATGTGCTTCTTTAGCCTCTTGATTCAAAGGAACCCATAACTAAACTCTCTAGATTTGGCAGAGTGCAAGAGAATAAGGTCATTAATAAACAGGGCCAGCAGTAAATCTAAATCTAAAACTGTGCTTCTATTGCAAAGGGAGAGGGAAGTTAATTCTTATTATTACAAAGCTTCCTAAATAAAAGTTTTTAACAGTTCAATCTAGCAGGTGCCACCAAATCTCTTTTATTAGTGTGTTGTTGCACTGATTTATAAGATTAAGATAAGTACAAAAAAGAAAAGCGTTTCGATTTCCCAGATTCCTCAATTATAATTTTCATTAAAAATTCTTCACCTCCTTCACCTTTGCCAGCCCTTCCTTCCCCACTGCAATGTATTTAATCAGTCTTGTTGCAAGGCATTTTCTAGAAGGCTCTCAATAGCCGTGATTTGTAATTTTGAAAATGTCTAGATCAGGTTTCACAAATTGGATTTCTTTGAACCCCAGTCCTTGATGATGTTAATAGATGTTCTATAAAGAAGAATTCAGTGTGAGATGCAAGATGGCCAAAAGGCAGTCCTCAGAGTCCTGTCACACGCAATGGTTGAAAGATCCACTTGGGAGGCTGCCTTTTGTTATAACTCGTTTTGCCCCATGAGCCAAAGTTAAGAGAGTTGGTGTAAAAGGTAATTTTACCATATTAATGTCTTCTTCATTAATTCTTGTGTCAAGCAGTAAAAATTTTACAAACACATGCTTATTATATACAAATATAAAATATATATACAATTTTAGAATAAAGCCCCTATATTTCACGACCTAGAAATAACTATTAAAAATTATCTGTTTTTCCTAAGCATGTATGTGTATATTCACACATATACACTTATAAAAAATGTAATCATATGTCCAAGGTTTTGCAGTTTAAATTTGTTCACTCAATAAATGTTTCATAAAATCTTATTTAATGGGCTATATTGTATTCCCATTACAGATGTTCCATAACATATCAATTAATCCCCTAGAGTTATATATTTATGACATTTGGAAGTTTCAATAGCTTGAAAAGTAATTCCATCAGGTTAGTGACTCTAAGAAATTGTTCATAGATCAAAATCAAACGCAGGAAAACTGTTTTCTCTCTCTTTTCTCCTCTAAGATACCAAAACTATATAACAACTGAAAAATCAGATATATTAGACGTTGTTATTTGTAACTTATGCCTCATCTAGGTCCAACAAGAATTACAATAAAGGATCAATATTTTCCATTATTACTCTTAAACTAAAAGCAATCAATTTAAGTTAAAAGGTTTCTTTATGAAATGTCCCCATGGCAGGCCATATGTTAGTGTTGCCTAATCTTTCTTCCACTAAGGACCTCTTTCACCCACTTCCCTGGACAACGTGCACACTATCTATGGACACCATGTTTTGAAAGCTATGTACCAAACAAACAGCATTTAGTAAGTGTTGGCATTACTTTCCACTTAAATATCAAGACAAGTTTTCGTGAATAACCAGTGGCTATCAGAGTTGCACAATCATGTAAAATCATTAACCTACAATGTGAAAAAGCAACAAAGTTAATGTTTGTGAAATGCTCTGCAGTGACTGCCAGCCTGTTGATAGAATAACACAGCCAGGTCTCCCAGTCCCATCCCAGAAATGCCTATGAAGCCAGCAACAGTCAAGCCAAGCTTCTTAATAACATGATCTAACCAGAGTTTCCCTAAGGAAAAGGTGACACATAATTCTAACCAAAAGCAAAAAAGCCTAATGTTTTAAACTTTCTGAAATAGTGAATATAACTCACAGGCTGAAACTAGTCCCCACTTCCTGTGCTCCTTTATTTCTTTCGTGTACGGCAAGAAATTCAGAGTTCAAATTGGGAGGAAAACATTGCCCATACCAACCCACTACTTAGCATTAAAGATCTTCCAAAAACTGGCTCCAAACTACTGTTGGAGCTCATTTTTCACTCCTCCCCTTCAATGCTGCTTCCATGACAGCTAAAACAGCTCTGCATTCCTACATTTTCACCTGCCAAAGCCACTAGCAAGTATTTCCATCTCCATGCTTTTCTTCCTGGGCTCCATTAATCAGAATGCCTTTCCCACCCCCATCTGCATCCTGCATTTTTATCTAAATTCTGTATGTTGTTCAAGACCTACCACAGTTCCCCTAAGTTTGAGGTGAACAACCATTGAACGCAGGTACTACAAGTGTTGTGTGCTTGGATATCCGTAAGGCTTAGTACTTAGCATTAAGCACTTCACAAGTGTCTTTGCATAAGATAATTTCTCTTTCCTCTAAATTGATATAATGCCGTGACTCCTTTTCTCTACTTCTCTTTCCTACTATATCATAATAATTTATCTGCATCTCTTATTTCTCAATACATTATGAACTCTGATGGATAGAGTCTGTCTCCAATTCCCCTTTGGGTTATCAGAACAACTTAAGATGTTTAGCAGCTGAATGAGTATGTGATGAATCATCATATTATTATCCTAGCTCTGCAAAACCTTCAAGGTGCTGCACGTACTTGTAAAAAGCTTCCTTAACTAGACCCTTTCACAGGCTTGACAAGTTATCCCTCTCCTGTGCTCCCTGTGCATGTTTCTGCCACAGCTGTAATGTGAGGGGTTGGAGATGACTAGAGTCAAGAAGGACTGAGTTGGTAATCCTGGTTCTGGGTAATGCTGGGCAAATCTATTCACCATTTTAAGCCTCAAATGCAAGCTTTTTGCACAGATTGAATAAAGGTCGCACATGGATGTCCCATCTCCCTCTTGTCTTTACCTGAGTTCATCTCCTTTTCCCTGAATGAGTTCCTCCTCCCAAATTCTCTGTATCCGTTTGTGGTACCAATATCCACCGAAACTCTCTTTTTCAGCCCCTAGCTCCCATTGATTACTTGGCCCTAGTAATTTTGTATCTTCAGTATTTCTTGGTTCTTTCCCTTTTTTCCATTCTGTATAGCAGTCCCTCCAGCCCCATCTCATCCTCCTTCCTCAGGGTCACTGCGGCAGCCCCATTCACTTTCCTGTTTGACACCTTCACCTCCACCCCAATCCAATCACCACAGTGATCTTTCCTAAATAGAAATCTTGCTATTTTATTCCTTTTCTTTCAACCTTCAATGTCTCCCAGTCACCTCTAAGATACAAGTCAAGGTTTTCCCAACTCACAGAAGGCCTTCCGTGGTGAGCTTCCTGCCTTACCTCTCAAGTTGCTCCTTGTGCTTCTACCTGTCTCCAGCCTTTTAGTTCAATTGTGTAGAACTACAGTTTCCTAAGTACACAAGATAATTTCTTGTCATTGGGCCTTTGATTGAGCTGTTCTCCTTGTCTGGAATACCCACTTCCCTTGGCTAATTTCCATTTATGCTTTCTCAGTTCAGGCATTGTCTTTTTTGGAAAGCCTCCTTAACTAAATCCTTTCACAGGCTTGGCAAGTTATCCCTCTCCTGTGCTCCCTGTGCATGTTTCTACCACAGCTGTAATAATTTTAAATACGATAATTGTCTATTACCATCTGTCTTTTCCACCACAATGTGAGCCATTTAAATTAGGTACTGTTTTATTGACTTCCATATCCCCAATGCTTATCAAGAGTCTGGCACAGAATAAGCACCCATAAGCTACAATCCACAACAACAAATCTCTACTAAATATCTCTACCCTCTACAGGGTTTGTCTTCTGTAACACAAAGCTTCACTGGCTCACCTTACTTTTTCTTTCCCATTTCAGGCTAGGGAAAGAAAAAGTTGGACAAAGAGGATTTTAAAAGAAAAAAAAATCAACAGATGTTGATTTTTAAAGAGTAGCAGTGGAAAAAAAAACTACAATCTGCTAATTTTTTAGAGTGTGAGTTTTTAAAAGCTTATGAAGAGTACAGGCAGATGTACCTGGAAACCTGTAACAGCTAGATATGTCCCTTTGAGAAATACTGACATACACATGAGCCCTACTGTGTTTATAGGAATATAGTTCAAATATTAAATTTGCATAGACAATCATACTTTTCAAAGCTATTACAGTGGACATTCACAATGATCTGATGAAACTGCCACTGCTTACTCTACATCACCACTGGTACACCTGTCCGACATCTCAAGCGCAACATGTCCAAAACAAAGCTCCCACTCTTCTCTCCCCAGACTGCTCCTCTATGGTCTTTATCATTGCAGTGAATGGCAGTTCTATTCTTTCATTTGCTTAGGTTAAGAACCTCACACTAATACTCAACGTTTCTCTTTCTTTCACACCCAATATCAGCAAATTCGACTGATTCTACATGCCCAGAAAAAGACCACTTCTCATTACTGCCATCATGGCTGCCTAGGCTAGGTCACCATCTTCTCTTCCCTTTCCCTGTTTCATAGCAATAGTCTCCTAACTGATCTCCCTTCTGCTCTTGACCCATTTAATCTCTGCAACCCCAGTAGTTAGAGTGATCCTCTTCCACTATGTAAGTCAAACGATGTCACTCTGCTCAAAACCCCAGGGACTCCTCCTTTGACTCAAAGGCAGAGGCCTTAAAACTCTCTGCAAGGCGCAGCTCCCCATCATCATTTTGTGCTCATAGTGTCTACTTTCCATCTTGCTCATTCCACCACACTGGCCTTCTTCCTCTGCCTCCTGTATCTCCTACTTGATATGGTTTGGATGTTTTCCCCCTGCAAATATCATGTTGAAATGTAATCCCTAGTGTTTGAGCTGGGGCCCGGTAGGAGGTATTTGGATCTTGGGGGTGGCTCCCTCATGAATGGCTTAGTGCCATATACCCTTGGTAATGAGTGAGTGCTCACCCTAAGTTTGTGTGAGATATGTGTGGCACCTCCTGCCGCCCCTCTTGCTGCCACTTTCACCATGTGTCATAGTGTCTCCCCACTGCCCTCTGCCATAATTGTAACCTTCTTAAGGCCTCACTAGAAGCAGGTGTCAGCACCACACTTCCTGTAAATCCTGCAGCACTGTAAGCCAATTAAACATCTTTTCTTCATTAATTACCCAGCCGCAGGTATGCATAGCAATACAAGAATGAACTAATACATTCCTGCTTCCACCTCGAGTCCTTACACTCAATCCCTCTGCTTGGAATGGTCTTCCCCCAGATACATGCATAGCTCAAGCGTTTATACAAACATCACTTTTTTCAGTGAGGACTTCTCTGGCCATCCTAACTATGATGGATTGAAAAACATGGCATATTTTGCAGCTCCTCTCAGAAAAAGGTGGAATCTATTTTCCTACTCCTTGAATCTTATTTGACCTTGTGATTAGTTTGGACCAGCAGAATGTGTGGAAGTGATGCTTATGAGTTTTAGAGCCTAGGCCTCAAGAGATTTGGCAGACTCTGCCTTTGCTCTCTTGGGATGCTTGGCTAGACACTGAAGGATGAGAGCCCACATCAAGGGAGAAGCCTGGCAGACAGCCTGCCATCAAGCCCCAGGCATTTGAGTGAGACCATCTCAGACTCTTCAGCCTCAGCCAAGCTGCCAGATGACTGCTGTCACATGAGTGACCCCAAGCAAGATCAGCAGAAAAGCCTCTCAGCTGAGCTCAGTCCTAATTATTGACCCGTGGAGTTGTGGAAAAATAACAAATACTTGTTGTTTTAAGCCATGAAGTTTGGGGAGGTTCGTTATATAGTAATAGATAATTGCAGCATGATTTGAAATTTCAACTGTTTCCTGATACGTGTTTAATTATCTGTCTGTCTCTACTAATTTGATTGTAAGCTCTATGAAGGCAGGATTTTTTTTCTCTTTTGTTCATTTCTGTGTTTCTAGTGTTTACTATAGTGCCAATAAATAGTCGATATTAAACATTTGTTAAGTAAATGAGTGAATGAATAAATGAATGAGCAAAGTAGATTTGAAGGGCCTTACACACCCTCTAGTATGGCCCTTTCTTTTTTTAAATGGGAAAACTGCAACCTACTGACAATGTCATGACTGGAATCTGAATCTTCACTCCTAGTACAAAAAAGCTCAATTTCCCACACTTATTCAATTATTCTGTATTGAGTTTCTTTCTGAATTAAGCCAAACTTTTAGGATTTCATATGACAGAAACTCAGCTCAATTTAGTAAAAAACTCAGCTCAATTTAATAAAAAAGAGGAAGGATAGAATCTATGGATTCACTAAGCTGGCCAGTTCATAGGTTCCTCTAATTTTAGATACGACTGAATCCACAGGCTCAAACATCGGTGAAGCTCTGTCACTGTCCCCCACCCTTGTTGGACAGACTGTATTCACTACCCGATTAGTAACTCCAGAGAACAGACTGGTCTTTCCTGATAGCAATTCCAGACAATTCCCAGGTTCATGTCCAGTGGGCATTTCTGAACCAATCACTGTCCCTTTGGATGGTGCTGGAGAGCAGGGCCAATGTCATTATCATATAGAATGAGGTCCCTTGGGAATAAAGGGTTCTGTTACCAGAAAAGTGGACGTAAGTTGTTCTGGATACCTGAAAACTCCAGATGTCTACTTATATTCTGTTTGTAACACTATCTGTAGGGTTTGTTTAACTGTAGATAAACCCTCTCAAATAGCAGAGAAGATGTAGATATCACTCATTTTTTTTTAATGGAGAAGGACCAGTGGTAACAAAGCAGTAGACACTTCAGAAAAGCAGGCAGAAGTGATTGCCAAGCTTGCTTCCATTGTCTTGCCTGGCTCCAACCAGTATTCTACAGGGCAGGTTCAGAATTTAAAAACAGAGGTGGGGCAGAGTCTACAGTGTTTGTAATCCATGTCAGTAACTATCCTCAGTGACATCCAACCTGGAATAAAAGTCAAAGTGTTTCAGAAAAGCCTGCATTGAGGAAAGAAATGGGGATTGAGGGGAGGGAAGAAGGCACTACATTTTATCGGAAAAAAAAAATCACCATGTTTAACAAAGATTTTGAGAACAAGCTAAAATGAGAATATATATTGTCCATTATAGGGCAGAACTGAGATGAGAGAAGGGAATCAATATGCCTCAGCAATACTTAAGAGATGTTTTTCATCTGGAAAATGATCTTAGGACCACTTTTGCTATTTTGAAATCCAGCCCAAGCACTTGTGAGAAGATGACCTTTTATATATTGCATTTTGCAGAGAACTATATATAGTTGGATACAATATCTTGACCTAAACAGGAAAAATGAAATAGAAGGAAAAATGGTGCTTCCAGATTTTCAACCAAAAAGCAGTACATGGCAGAAGACAGAGTGCAGAGTCTGCAGACTTGGCCCCGTAGAGCATGCCGGCTGAAATGTCATTATCTGAAGGATTCTAGACATCTGCATTATTTTGCATGAGCCACCATCAGCAAGTGACTTAGGGCAGGATATAGAAACATTGTTTTTTTCTCATTTCTTAAAACCATCTTGTCCTGACTCTTGGATGCACATGCTTTTGTGGGGGAGGGATGCTACTGAGGAGAAAAGGTCACTGATTTCCAAAAGGTTAGAGGTTCTTATTTTTTCTTTTACAGAATCACATTCCATCTTGATATTATTTTAGTATTTACCACTCTGTATTGTCTTAGACCTCATCTTGGCAAAGGGCTCCTAAACAACTGCCACTTTTCGCATTGCTGCCAAAAGGCGCCCTTTCACAATAAAGCATGCTGTGCTTTGGCAGGAAATCAATAAAGTGAAAATCTGTTCTCATCATCCATACATTTACCATCACAATCAACAATCAAAGGCAAGACCTGGGTTCTTTATCCACAGGCTGCAGCCTCCCAATTTTCTGCTATGAAAGGCAGCATAAATTAGAACCCTTGGTTCCTGTTAGCTGGGCTTAATGGGTATGATTTATGAACCATTAAATGAGGTTATGTAAATTGATCCTTAGCAGAATGCTAGCGCCCAGGTGACAGGTGCAGCAGGCTCGTCCACAAGGGTTCTGTACAAATCAGATTTCAGTGACATTCAGTTTGAGGAAAGAGAAATATGTTGTCAACAAGGAAGTGATTTAAATAGTGCCCTGGGTTTGTCAGCAATTATCCCTTTCTTCTTAATTGCTGCAAACTATATAAATTCTAATAGGAAATAAATTAGTAATTTACTAGTCAATGACAAGGGGTATAAAGGAGAAGGGCTTAAATATTTTAAAAGCCATATTACCAGTGAGGCCATACACTTGGGTGATTTCACTTATGCTGTTAAAGTTGAAGAGATGCTTTACAGCAGGAGTATAAACTTTGACACACGACAATAAAATTACATTCATTGCAACAGAAAAGAAAACTGGATCCATATAGAAAATGCCCTTGCAGAATTGTTTCGTGTGTTCCATTGAAGTGAAGATGTTATTGGGGTTTCTATTTTCCATCATCATTAGCACCCTAAGCTTAAAACAAATGTTCTTTTTAATCCAGGTGCAAATAACCTGCTTTATCTTGTAAAAAGTTTTTGTAAACCTGGCCTCTGATCAGTCAAATAAAAAGCATGCAGTTGCAAAGATATGAGAGTGAAAGTGGGTGATGTGGCTGATTTTGCAGAGCTTTTAGTTTGCCTGTCTTGCTTAGACAATAGATACCAATAGCAACATACTTTCTGCTGCACTCTTCACGGTGAAAGGAACAGGCTTTGTGTTTGATGATGAGCCCCTCACTTTGAGTGTTCAAACTAAAGCCTCAGTTAAAAAAATAAAGAGCCCTGGGAGAACATATACGAATTAATTTCACCAGCTTTGAATATGAAAGAAAAATCTCACATCCATTCCCCCTCTTTGACTCGCTGCCCCTAATCAAGAATGTGGTGGCCTTCTGAGAAAGGATTCTCTTGGGAAAGTCAGTTCGATATCATCCCCGGCTTTTGTCTGAAGCTATTATTGTGCCTGTTTCCATGAGGCTGACCCTGGTAAGAGGACACATATGGATGTGATGGTAATGTTCGCTGGTCCCTGGCCGAGCCTATTAGAGTTCCCAACAGGGGGTCTCACCACTCTTTTTAATAGTCATTTCTACTTCACAAATGCAGTTGTTTATGGACAGGGGAGATAATTTGACCCACTGTGATGCTGTACAAAAGATTGACAATAGGGCAAAGGTCATATGTTTAAAGAAGTTTGCGACTGTGGCTCACTAGGAGAGGCTCTCCTAGAAAAGGAAAATATTAAAACGTCATTTGTGACCTTAGAAAAGAGCCCTGTGAGGCCACAAGTGAAGACTTACATAGCCATTGTCACCAATACACTATTTTAGTGCTGGTGGATAAAAAGAATCCGGAAGTAAAGAAGGGGTAGTTTTATAACTAGATTGGAAAAAATACTTGGGGATCACACAGCCTTAAAGGCCCACTGGCTACTTTAAATACTAGCACCACTATTTATTAAGTGTGTGGCAGTGGGCAAGATATTTTACCTCCTAAGATCTAGAAAAAAGCCCTGTCTCACAAGATTCTGTTGTAAAGATTAAATGAGGGAATGCATGAAAGTACTGACAGACAGTAAGTGCTTAGTATATGATAGTTTGAGGTGTTGAAATATGGACAGATAGAGATATGTAAACTGTACCATCAGGTACCGCTTAAAAACAGGGATATGTTCTGAAAAATGCATTGTTTTGCGATTTCTTCATGACGCGAACGTCATAGAGTGTACTTACACAAACTTAGATGGTATGGTTTACTACACACCTAGGGTCTATGGAGTAGCCTGTTGCTGCTCAGCTGCAAACCTGTAGAGCACGTTACTGTACTGAATACTGTGGGCAATTATAATACAATGGTGTAAGTATTTGTGTATCTAAACACAGAAAAAGGGTAATGTGTTTCACTACAATGTTACAACAGCTACGATGTCATTAGGTGACAGGAATTTTTCAGCTCCATTATGATAACCATTGTATATGCATTCCATTGTTAGGAAGCACATGACTGTATATATATTTGGAGAGAGAGAGAGAAAAAGAGAGATCTCAGTTTTCTCTGCTTGAGTATCCTGAACTCCCTGCTCTGAAGGTGTCTCTGTTCATGGAAAGATGCCTTTAATGCCAAGTCTACATGTTCTGTCACCCAAACCAACCTAGCATCATCTCCATTTCCCCCCCTACTTTGGCGCTCTCTCGCTTTCTACCTGCACCTTTGCAGAAATGGTATGTTGATTGAGAGTATGATTCGGAGTCACGTCGGGATTCGCATTCCAACTGCCCTACTTGTTAGTTTTGTGACCTTGAGCAAGTAGTTTCACCAATCTGTGTCTCGGAGTTATTCTCTGTAAAGTGGGGATTAAAAAATAGTATCTACTGCATGGGGTTGTTCTGTAGATTAAATGAGTGAACCTATGTGAAGTGCCAAGGGTAGAACATGGCGCATAGTTAAGTATTATGTATCGTTATTATTACTATCATTATGACAGCACCTCCACCCCTCTTGTCTCTATATTCAAATATTCAATTGCCTGCCTGAAAGAGGGTGCTAACACATACTGAGCCCAAATCACACATCAGGGACTTTTTATACATTGCTGAGACCTAAAATGTGAATTTTATCCCCACTTGATAAATGAAGTGAAGGCTCAGTGAGATTAAATATCTTGCCTAAATTATAAAGTTTCTGTTGTGCAAGATGAATACACTCTAGAGATCTGTTATATAACATAGTACCTATAGTAAACAATACAGGATTGTGTACTTTAAAATATATTAAGAGGATAAATCTCCTGTTAAGTGTTCTTACTAAACAAGCAAACAAAACCGCACACACACACACACACACACACACACAGACACGGAAGTAACATGAGGAAATTTTTCAAAGTGATGAACATGTTTAATCCTTTGGTTGTGGTGATGCTATCACAGGTTGTGCATTTGTCCAAACTCATTAAGATGTATGCATTAAATGCATGCAGTTTTTGTATATCAACTGTACCTCAAAAAAGCTTTAAAAAAGAAAAAATGTATGCTATAAAATACAAATAAATAATTTGTCCCAGCATACAGGGCAAATAAGTGCAGAGACAACATTCCAACCCACGTTTGACTGATCCCCAAGCCCATACTCTCTTCACTGCATTCCTGCTTCACAGGTCCAGGGCAAAACATCCACAGATGTGGAAAAGAAATGGACAGGGGTCCCTCTAGCACAACCTCACTTTGATATGCTGAAAAGAGCAGTTGGCTCTGTCCCACACTCTTTGAATTTAGTTTCTTCGTCTGTGAAAACTGAAGTGCTAGACTGACGGCTTCCAAACCATCATCACCTAAGCCTTTGGGATTCTTCAAGATTGCTCAGGGGACACTGCAGGAGGAGGACCCAGCAGGCAGACCCCAGACCTTCAGTGAGATGCTCATCCCACCTGAATCGAGTAAGTACTGGGGCTCTGGATAAGATGTTTGACAATATCAAGATTCTTTTCCTCTCTAATATTCTGAGGATCTTTTTCAAATTATAGGATGAAGAGATGACCACAATCTATAATGAAATAACGTTTAATTTAACAAATATTTCTCTGGTTTTATTACATGCAAAACACCACGTTGACTTGAATAAATAACCTTCCTTTCCTCCCAAAAACCGTCTTATAAGAACTTCTTCCTCCTCGCTGAGTGTACTCTCAAGATGCATTTCTTTCAGGAAGTGTGTTTTCAGTGTACTTAAAAGCCAGAATGTGAAATGTTCCCCTAAAGCTTTCAACCTTTGTACTGCAGACCCCTATTTCCCTGAAGAGTATTTTTATCCCTTCTGTCTTATCTGTGTACTTTATCTTGTGACCACGGCTCTGTGCCCTAGAGAGCCTAACACATTGGTCATTTTTCAAGAAATAATATGAAAATGAACAGCCATGCCGGTTAGATGGCAGACTCTAAGCATTTCCAATATTTTCTCTGTTTGCAGTATGGGAGGCTCCCACAGTCTTTGGGGATCCCTCCCTAAATTAGTCCAAGAAGTTTATTCTAGGAGAAGGCATCACTCGCTAATTGAATTACCTCCCTCTTTGTGTTTTGATTCAATGGAGATTACATCAGGGAATTCAGCGGCTCCACTGTGACTTTGTTTCTGGGACCAGATTCTTCCCTCAGAGACTATTTCCCTCCCCCATTCTTATTTCTTGGAAGAGGGATCAACAAGGAATGTGGATTCCAGAGAACACTGCAGAGCAGAGGATAGAATGCAAATGAAGGGGTGTCCTTCCAGGTATCTCACAGTGCAGTGAGGAAGGCCGTCATCTGCTCTCAGGAAAACTGCTCTGTAAGAAGGTCATGGTGTTTGGGAATCCTATGTTGCAATAGTACAGGTTGAGAAAATCCTAGAGACTCACCTTACAATGCTTGAAGAATATAAAGATTCTGAGAGCCCCACATTCCCAAAATATGTGTGAATAAACACTTTTGTTTGCAAGGAAAAATGGGCAAGCATGATTGGCTATCCCAGGGGTGTGTGTGTGTGTGTGTGTGTGCACATTCTCAAGTGTACACAATTTTGTGGGAGATCATTTTAGCTTCACCATCTAAGGCAGTGGCTCACAACTCCAGCAGTACACCAGAGTCCTCTGGGGACGTAAAAGGATGACATACACATAGATACATTTAGGCTCCATCCTTGAGGATTCAGATTTTGGCAAGGGCCCTGCATTACCTATCTTTGAAAAGCTCCCCAGGAGATTAGGATGCCCTACCAGGGGTGAGAATCACTAGTCTAAGCAAATACAGGCACTGGAGGCCCTCATCATTACATCTTTGGCTCCACTTGTGTTTTTGTGCCCTGCTGAGTGTCAATCAGCTGCATGCTACAGTGTGGTGACAAGACTATATGCAGGTTGATTGCATAAATGGAATATAGTCATTGCTTTCTTGGATCTGTAAATTTACTGCTTGGGGCTTATTTTTAAAATAGTGTTTTTTTTTACCAAAATACTGCTAACTCCAGCAAAAGTAGCACCCTCTTAATTAATGCAATTGACATTTTTGTGAGGTCATTTATCCCCTCTGGATAAACATTCTATTTTAGCAGGGATACAGAGTACTAGCAGCCATGTTTAGCAAACTTCAGGCCCTATAAAAACATTTTATTTGGCATAATGGATGACCCTGAGCAGCCACAATCTCAATGTTGATTTTTCTACCACGTTTTTTTTTTCTACCCTATTTCTTGAGGCAAGCGATCAATAGATTGCATCAAATTTTTTTAACGTGAAAAGTTGATGCCTACTATTATATACCAGAAAGCTTAATCTTGTGGTTTAGTCCCAAATTAGCAAATACTTGCTTTAGTGTCAGATGGACACTGTGCTCCTGGGCTACAGAGACACCCCCTAAGCTAGTGCCCTTTCCACCCACATACACACATAGTCTCTTTCCTCTTCAACCTGCTGGACACAGTTCTTAGAATTGGCTTCTTTAGACCCCTTTGCATGATGTCACTTCTCTCTCAAGAACTTCTATTCAGGTGATTGAGACTACTATCAAAACATTACCAATATTACATTCACTGACCGTATTATTAAATATAGAAGAATTTGGAAAAAAAACTTGCTCTAGGTGAACCCAATAATGATAGTAGAATCAGTGAGGGTCTACTTTTAGGTACCTACAAAGAAAATTAGAGAAAAAGATGTGGGTAAATTCTATTAATTTGTTTGTTTTGAGATAGAGTCTTGCTCTGTCGCCCAGGCTGGAGTGCAGTGGCACAATCTTGGCTCACTGAAACCTCCACCTCCCAGGTTCAAGTGATTCTTCTGCTTCAGCCTACTGTGTAGCTGGATTACAGGTGCACACAACCACGCCTGGCTAATTTTTGTATTTTTAGTAGAGATGGGGTTTCACCATGGTGACCAAGCTAGTCTCAAACTCTGGACCTCAAATGATCCACCCACCTCGCCCATCCAAAGTGCTGGGATTGCAGATGTGAACCACCACACCTGGCCGATAAATTCTAAAAGGAAGTTGTTTTGGTTTTGTTTCTGTTTTTTTAAGGGTGTATATAATGTGGAAATAATAACAAATTTCATTACATATACATAAAAGTTAATCTGCCAAGTAGTAGTGAAACTTAACACATGGAAATAACCTGATGCTTCATTCCCAGCTTCATCCTACTTTTCTACCCTCCATTATCTCTTTGCCTCTTCTTCCTTATTTATTTTACTTTTGATCTTGTTGCACACATATACATATATCATCTCAAATTCTTTCTTATAACAAGTCAGATGTACATAAAATAAATAGGGTTCACACGACTGATGGCTTCAGAACCAGTGTAGGAAGCTTGACATTTCAGTAGGAAAATCTTTTATAAGCCACCTCTGGAATTTAACATGGAAGTGATTTCCTACCAGAGTGATGGGAGGCAGGCTCCTCAGCTCATGTGAGTCCCCTAAGGCAGCTACACAGCATCATACTCTCAGTTGTCTTTTCTGCATATGCTATACAGCAAACTGTCAGGCATGAGGTACTAGTTGACTAATAAATGATTAATTTGCATTACTTTATGGCATTTCTGCTCAGAACTATAAACATTCTATGTTATTTCAAGGTTTAGTCTAAAGCCAAGTGGGTTAAAAAAAAAAGATGTGGGCCTACAAACATGCTGCCGTATTTCTGATAATCAGTTGCTTTAGAAGACGGCTTGTTGCATACAAATTTTAGTGAAAGAAAATTAACATAAAGCATTATTTCACTGTAGCAAGATTTTAAGCAGCTAAAATTCACCTTCCTAGTCTTTGGATTCTATCTGTAGAATATTGCTGTCAGAAGTGAATGTCAGAATCTTTTTTTCTGTATTTAGCTTGGGAATGTGATCTTAGATAACCGGATTCATTTAACTTCATTCTACTGCTTGTACCTCTGAACGATACTATTCTAGCCATATTCTGTCCCTGGTTTGACTTAAGGAGGGTGTTTTTCTGGTGCATCTGTAACCACTTGGATTAGAACCTAGATAGAGATGCCATTCTGAATATTGTAATGGCAAGGTACAGTGTACTTCACGTATGCATTCTAAAAGGGTTTTAAAAACAGTGAGTTGATTATAGGGCAGTTTGGGATCCTCGGCCAAAGAATAATTGATGAATGTAATGCTAACCACACTAGGGGCAGTCATAATAAGACACCATGAACTTCCTTCCCAGAGACCTGAAATTAACGCATGACTGGAATTAGACACACAGTGCATGGAGAGGCATTGTCGGAAGAAGTGATGTTTTAGCTGAGGCTCCAAAGGTGAGAAAGGATCCATTAACATAGGCAAGGGGAAGCATGTTCATTCAGTGGACAGAGAAGGCAAGTATTGAACACAGACAAGCATGGTGCATTCGAGGAACCAAAAGGCAGTCATTGCAGGGTGAGAAGAAGAATGGATGTAGATAAGGGTGGGAAAGTGGTAGGGGCCTGAGTGTGAAGGTTCTTGCAACTTAAACTGAGATGTTTGAACATTTAAGGGTTATGGGAAATCATGAAGCTCTTTAAGTGCCTAATCACATTATATAAATGTAAAAAAGGCATTCATCCACCTAGATGGGATACTTCCTCTGATTTCCACACATTTGCTGTCTGTGCTGGAGGGTGGAGAGGGGCACTGACCCTGCTCATTCCCATAGAGAATCAGTTGGCTACACGGGGCTTCTCTTAGAGTCACAAAGACACCCTTTCCTCCTGGGTCCTTTGCATCTACCTGCAGTGCTCATACACCTCTCTTGGTTGACTCATTCTTACTCTCGTAGTCTTAGCTTGAAAGTCACCTCCTTAGAGAGGCCCTCTATGACCACCTCATAATTACAATACCCTCTCCCCATATTCTCTATTTCAGCTCTTTGCTTATTTCCTATATAGCACTCATCATAATTTGCAAGTTGGGGTTTTCTTGAGAAACCCCTTTTTGTCTTTCTCCCACTAGTATAAAAAAACTCCACAGCATTGGAAACTCATACCTTGCCTGTGTTACTGACATATCGAGAGCACCTTCATGATAGCCTGAGTGAAAGGAGACCAGTCAGTGAATCACCATAAGCATTCAAGTGAGAGGTATTGGTGGTCTGGGCTTAGGTTAATAGCAGTGCACTCATTTAGGGATATTTTTAAAACAGGCAAAACAGGTCTTAATAATTGATTGGATGGTGGGAAAGAGAAAGGTCAAGAGTACCCAGGCTTCAGGGACTCTCAGAGTTCTAGGTGTCCAAAAGGATTGGGAAAAAAATCAATTGTTACTAATGGAAATCATATAATAAGCAGTTTCAGAAAAATTGTTCCACAGCTATTATAAGGGTTTTAAAGCTATTATTAATAGTAAAACTGAAACAGTAGGTAGTAAGCAGAAAAAGAGCACTGATTTATAGTCTGCAGAAGAATTTCAAAGTGTTGCAATAAAAAGCAAGTGATAAATGGTTTTTAGAAGTATGGCAATCTCTTGTTCGAGATTGCTCAACTTAAATGATAATTCTTTAGTTACAGAATAGTGTAAAAGTAGGTTTATGGTTTAAGGTGGTTTTTTGTTGTTGTTGTTGATTTGTTTGGTGTTTTTTTAGTATGTGAGGTTTTCCTGCAAAATCCAGGAGACCTGCTAGATAAATTCTAGAAGAGCTATAACTGGTTTAAGATTTAAGTAACACCAAATCAGTAGACTTGAGTAAGATTTTAAAATAATGTTAATCAATATGCTACATACATATTTATAACTATAGATACCAACAAAAATGTCTTCTATGATTTTTGCAATGCTTGGAAAAAGGAAGTCATAGTAATAATAACCTTATAGATATATACAGTAACAATCGGTTTACAAGACACTTTCTATATACATTATCAATGTTGATTACTGCACCCTCTTTGTGAAATGAAATTTATTGATTAATTTAGTTTAAAATTGCAGAAACTGGCCTCATAGAGGCCAAATGACTTGTTCAAGGTCATACAGTTAATTAATCACTGAGCAGGACTTCACGTAGAGAAGAAACTAGAACCTCCATTTTACAGATCAGAAAAGGTGCTCCAGAAACACTTGCCTGAGGCCATGGGGATTGAAATTGGTGGAAGCAGAACTAGGAAGCAGCTTTCCCCTTCAGCCTATTTTTTCCTCTGTAGGTCAGTATAGTGCAATAAAGCCCTGTCACATTTGGTGACAAGCATGGTGCATTCAAGGAACCAAGGCTCTTTGTAGGCAGATAAGGGACAAGCATTGTCCCTATGCATAGGGCTCACCCTCTGCTGCTCAGTTCTCCTGATGCCCTGCTTTCTTTCTTGCTTCTTGGGGGTCCCCCAGTACTACTGCCAGTGTTTCCAGGAGTGGTGAGGCAAGAGCGGAGAGGAGTCCAGTCTACGTTCTACCTGTGTGACACTGCTGGTCTCCCCATCACTCTCATGGCCCACATAGACTCTGAGTTAAAGCCCCTTCCTCAATGAGAGCAGCTCCTGACAATTGACTCACATTATTTGTGTTTCTTCCTAGAAATTCTCAAGACAGAGAGATAAAGAATCTGATGGGCCCAATTCATCTTTTCAAGCTAGGGCACATCATAGGTCATTGGCCTATGGGTGGGCCACCCTTGCTTCTGGTACCACTCCTGGTCCATCAGCTATGAGGCTATCACAGTATTTACAAAGGGCTGATCTACACAGGGCAGGGCTACAGAGAGGTCAGTTTCTCCCAAAGTGGGATGTAGGCATGGCAGATATTGTGTTGCTTGTTTTTGTTTTTTGAAATGGAGTCTCTCTCTGTTGCCCGGGCTGGAGTGTGGAGTGCAATGGCATGATCTTGGCTCACTGCAGCCTCCGCCTTCTGGGTTCAAGCAATTCTCCTGCCTCAGCCTCCTGAGTAGCTGGGGTTACAGGCACTCACCACCATTCCCAGCTGATTTTTGTATGTTTAGTAGGGATGGGGTTTCGCCATGTTGGCCAGCTGGTCTTGAACTCCCAACCTCAAGTGATCCCCCCCACCCCCGTCTTGACCTCCCAAAGTGCTGGGATTGCAGGTGTAAGCCACTGCTCCCAGCCTATGACAGGTATTTCGAAGCTTGGTCTGTCTAGGTCAGTCCAAAGGGGAGCTGCTTAGAGTAATTATCACCTAGTTTATAGGGACAAGAGGTTACTGTGGTAGAGGGTGGTCAGGGGACTTCCCAGGACAAAGGTTTGAATTGAATCTTGAGGTATAGACTTTTGGTTGGCTCAATGTATTCGTCAGGATTCTCCAGAGAAACAAAACCAGTTTATTATGGGAATTGGCTCACATGATTTGGAGGCCAAAAGGTCCCACAATCTGCCATCTGCCAGCTAGAGAACCAGGAAAGCTGGTGGTGTAATTCAGTCCAAATCTGAAGGCCTGAGAACCAGAGGAGCTGATGGTGTAACTCCCAGTCCAAGACCAAAGTTCTGAGAATTGGGAGGAGAAGGTGCTGCTGGTACAAGTCTCAGAGTCCAAAGGCCTGAGAATGAGGAGCTCCGACATCCAAGGGCAGAAAAAGATGTATGTCTCAACTCAAGAAGAGAGACAGAATGTGCCCCTCTTCTACCTTTTTGTTCTGTTTGGGCTCTCAACAGATTGGATTACACCCACCTCCATTGGTGAGGGTAGATCTTCTTTACTCAGCCTACTCTATACTCAGAGAGACTAACATCTTCCAGAGACAGCCTCATAGATACGCCCAGAAAGAATGATTAACCGCTCTCTGGGCATTCCTTAGCTCAGCCAAGTTTACACATAAAATTAGCCATCACACTCAGTAAGGAGAGGGCTGACGAGGGGGACAGAGAAAACAACATGTGCAAAGGCACAGAGGCTTGGCTTGAGAGAGCACAGCATGCACTCTGCAGAGGGAGATGAGGCTGAAAAAGGTAGACAAAGCTAAACTTGTGTTCTCAGCTAAAGGCTGTATTACCTTACAAGTAGCATTAAGAAATGTGGATGATCTTTTTAAATTTGTTTATTTGTTTTCCAGTTATGATGGTGAATGGGGATTGTTGCTGGCATTTAGTGGGTGGGACTAGAAATGAGAAGGGCAATCCAGCAAACAGAATAATTGTTGTGCTCTAATTGCCAATAGGGCTTTCATTGGGAAACATGGGGCTAGACTGTGAAGGCCCTTCAGTGTCATGCCAAGGAATTTGCATTTTAGTCCCAAGAAAGATGGTGAGTAGGAATAAGGAATCTAAAGCAGCTTCTAGATTTTGACTTGGGCAATTGGGTGGAAGGTGGATCTAATCATTGAGGCTGGGATTATAGAGAGAGGGGAATAGAGGTAAGAAATGCCCAGAAAGATGATAAATTCACAATGCGTATGTCAACCTATAGGTGAAGTCTCCCAGAGTTTTCAAATGCACTGCATAGCTCAGGATAGAGACTGGATGTTGATGTGGAAGTCGTCAGAGCATCAGAAATAGGTGAAATTGTGGGCATGGATGAGATTGCCCAGAGGGAGTGTGAATTTTGGATTATCCAAGGCCAATTTTTAATCTTAGGCAGCCTTTCCTGCTTTGACTCAGTATGTTCACAGGAAATACCAATTAAAATTAATTTCAACATAAGTAAAACATAATTAGGAAGATAAATTGCTGCCAAGAATGTAATGAACTCTAGAGTGAAATGTAAAATGGTTTTAGCTCACTTATCTGATACTTTCATATGATGCTTTGCCTTTCTTGATTCTATGAAGCCTAGTAACTTAGAGTAGAAAATATTTTAGAAGTTTTAAGGAGATTAGTAACGGAAAAAATATAAAAGTTGGTCTTTCTTAAGAGCTCAGATGATCTGGACTGTGTGTTGCTCATTTAGCTGATGGTTTTCTGGCATATTACAGAGGGAAGTCTTCAGCTAGCTAGAAGAAAGGAATATGCCAGGACATAATCTTTGTTTCTCCTCCCTCTTTTCATAGAAATCATATTTTCCCACTGTTGTTCATCTGAAGCATGCCTGCCCAGATAGAAGGGGCAATGCATTGTATGATTTTTTTATGATCTACTGATTTAAATCTTAAGTTTCAATGGAGAAAACTGAGCAGCCCAAATTATTGGACCATAAACCCAAAGAGAATAGTCATTGGTTAAGATAATCAATAGATGTTGTTTTCAAAACAATAGCAGCGCATTCTTCAGCACTTCTAGAAGTACTTGGAAGTTCTTGGGAAGAAAACTACTATTACAGTTCAGACTAGCTTAGATTTTCAGATTGTTCTCTACTGAGTTGATTCAGATGGTTTCACTGGGTTTAAGTAGAATGGAGTCACGGCTGTTTTTCTAACATAATACTCAGCTTCCCTTGGGCTCTCCTTAGGAAGAGTGTGGACACAAATATTGAGTAGAAGCTGTTAATCTCCTCAGATGACTTGCCATTCAGTTAACTGTCAAAGGGCCCATTTGTAAATGACAGCACAGATTATCTGCACTCCAAGTTCTTGCCAAATGACTGTCACTTGGAATAGTCTGTGAACAGACTCTTGTCAAGAACTTTATTGTGAGAAAAAACATTCACACAGGGTTGCCTGTAGATGTGCAGTCCATAATTTCCCCAGATTATTTCCTAAAGGGTCATCCTTAAATTTCCCTGAAATGCAAACAGGTATGATAAAAGGTTCAAATTGTTTTGGTAACACTCTAGATTAGACAAAGTTTCTTTACTGAGAAACTTCTTAAAGCATTAGTATATGTCAATGTACATGTAAATATCCGAAAAATAAGAATCTGAGTAGGCAGTATTTCTCAAATGTACTTGATCGCAGAGCTCTTAGATAATATTACAAGAAATATTCATGAGTGGCCCAGTGTGGTAACTCATGCCTATAATCCTAACACTTTGGAAAGCCGAGGTGGGTGGATCACTTGAGGTCAGGAGTTCAAAACCAGCCTGGCCAACATGGTGGAACCCTGTATCTACTAAAAATACAAAACTTAGCTGGGCATGGTGGCACACGCCTAGAAACCCAGCTACTCAGGAGGCTGAGGCAGGAGAATCACTTGAACCTGGGAGGTGGAGGTTGCAGTGAGCCGGGCTCACACCACTGCACTCCAGCCTGGGTGACAGAGCAAGATTCTGTCTCAAAAAAAGAAAGGAATGAAAAAAATACTCATGTGCCTCAGGACATACCTTGTACTGGATATTCTAAATTTTATGGCAGGTCATCAGCATTCTGGGCACTTGATTACTTTACTCTGGTCTCCCTTCTCATAGAATTACTTTGAGTTTATAGTATGTGATTAGCCTATATTGAAGGACATTGTTAAAAATAGCCCCATAGCATTCACTATGATAAAGATGGTCTGTTAGGACATTGTCTGTGGCCCAGCCAGTAACTCTCTGTTAGGATCCATGAAGACATTTCTCTTAAGTCAACACAGTGATAGTTATATTTCATCTGAGCAACTTATCTTTTAAAATCCTGTAGACTCTACAAATTATATCATTGACCTTTTTTTTCTTTGCTTTGACTGGTAGGCAGTTCAGAGTAAAATTTGCAGGCCACCTCTAGCAATAATACATGACTGTACGGTATGCACTTTGCATAAATTTTATCTTGGTTTGTATATGTTGTCTTTCCCATGCTTCCCACTTACTTAATTTCCAAATTTAAAAATCCTGTTCATTCACTCCTCCAGTAAAAATTTATTTAGCACCCTGTCTAGGACAAGCACTGGTCTAGGTGTTGGAAATACAATGGTGATAAAGATGTATACGGTCTTTGCCCTCCAGATCTTACAGTCTAGAGGTGGATATAAACTAGCAAATACACAATACACTGCATCCAGTGTGACAAAGGACTTGATGGAGAAGTACAAGAGGGATACCTAACCCCTGTGAAGAGATTGGAGAACACTGTTAAACCTCCTATGTACAACCATTAGAAATAAGCTTCCTCAAGCACGCTGGCCGACCTACAGCTTTGGACCTCTCCTTTATTCTATGGTCAGATCCCTTGGTCCCCCTCCCCTGTCCTAAACTGCATCCAGCATGGTGCCCCAGGGCTGCATTGTTATGCTGGATTCTTCTGCTTTGGTGTTTGGGTCAGTGCCTACTCTCATTTCCTGGTAGGAGATTCTGCAAAGTCTCATGGCTAAAGACTAAACATATCTGGCTTTTGATAGTCTGTGTTTCCAATAGCCCACTGTTCGGTGACAGGGGGGACTTCCATATCCAGTAAACTTAACATAGTTAGAAAGATGGTAGAAGGAGAGGGAAGAAGGGAAAGAGAAGACACTCTTTGGATGTACCTGCATTTAGGAGGAAGAAGGAAGAATAGCTAAAGGAACTGCCAGGAAGACAGGAAGCCTAGGGTGTCTCGGGGTCACTGAAGCCTTGTAACGAGAGGATTTTTAAAGGTATTCAATGCCACAGAGTAGTCAGGAAGCCTAAAGGTTATTGTGTAGCCACTGAATTTGGTGAGGAGACAGGGAAAGACTACCTCTAAAGAGCAATTATAGCTGGGTGATGAGGATGCAAAGAGTTAAGAATTATACAGTCCGATGTGATTGTGGGTGGGGAGGCAGTGGAAACAGCAAGTATAGACTAGCTGACAATTTGGGGAGTGGACAGAAAGTAAGAGGCAGGGTGGTACCTTAAGGGAACAGTAGGGTCAGGGGAAATTTGGTGCTTTTTTGAAAGAACAAATGCTTCACCCATATACATGTCTCATCACAAAAGACTGCCTAAATGTAGCTATGCCACGGTTGCTGGGTACTGGGATAATGCATACAGTCAACATTCTGAAATGCCTCTTAAAAGAGCACTTGAATCGTAACCTAAATTTTTAGGAGGGGCAGTGATTTTCTTATCCACCGTATCTTGATCAAACTTCAGATAACCTTAACCTAATATTTGAAAAGTAAATAGTTTAAAGTCATTTGTTGAATTGTTCCTTTGCAGTAGGGTAATAGCCAAATAGTGACAACCAAACAGAGGATTTTGCAAGCAGAGCACCTCTGCTGGCAGCAGCAGCCCAGGGTGGCAGCCATCCTGAAGGAAAGGCATGGGTTTGACACGGAGGAGAGTGGAGGAAAAGCTCAAAGGGTAAGGATGGTCCCCAAAGTCTTCTTAAACTGTAAGTACAGAATACAGGACAGTGCTTTAGGTAATAGGGTAATGGGGCAAAGAACTTCCTGGTGACTTCTGCACACACACATACACACACACACACACACGAAAACGGCCAGGAGAACAGACAATTCATCCACACTACTACATGTCAGCAGCATAGGCAGAGGCTGGGTATTAGAGGAGTCGGAATCCAGGCTTAGAATCTGGGCAACAGGCCCAACTCCTCAGTAGACAGAGGGAAGCTCCCTCTAAGCCAAAAGGAGGCTTCATTTGGCAAAGCCCATCCATGGGCTGGCTGGGCGGGGGTAGAGAAAGAAGAAACACCTGGCAGGGCATGAAAATGGGAGATTAAGGCTGGTTCTGCACAATCCAATGGCTTACATCATTTTCCTTGGACCTACATTAGAAGCCCTGTTATGGGCTGAATTATGCCCCCCCACCCAAAAGGTGTGAACGTCCTAGCCTCCAACCTGTGAATGTGATCTTATTTGGAAATAGGGGCTTTGCATATGATCAAGTTCAAATGAGGTGATTAGCGTTGGGCCTAATCCAATATGGCTATATCATTACAAAAAGGGAGAATTTAGACCCAGAAACAGGCACACATACAGGGAGAAACCCATGTGAAGATGAAGGCAGAGATTGGGGTGATGTATCTACAGGCCAAGAAGGCCAGAGGTTACCAGGAAACCACCAGAAGCTAGGAGAGGGGCATGGAAGGGTTCTCCCTGACAGCTCTCAGGAGTCAACCCTGCCAAACTTTGACTTTGGACTTTAGCTTCCAGAATGGGGAGACAACTGGTTACTGCTGTTTAAGCCACCCGTTGGTGGTACTTTATTACAGCAGTCCTAGGAAACTACTACAAATCCTAATGCCAAGATCCCAACCTCATGTGACGCTCAGGATGGCTGAAATGTTCTGGGCTATAGTTACACTGTCAAGTCAGAAGGCTCTCTCAGGGATCCCTCTTTTTCATGATAAGGATCCTAGAACAAGCAAGAAGGGAAGGGAAAAGAAGGGATATTTGTGAGAAACTGCAGCCTGTCAGGAGATACAGCCACATTAAGTCAGTGTTTGCAGACTCAACACAAATTCAACTGGTACTGTACCAGCCATCAGCTGTTAGACTTTGTCATCTGTCTCGGGCAACACAAATCTGCAACTCCCTCCTTTAAAGAAATAAACACATTGCTTACAAATCAGCATGTCCTATCATCCTGTATTGCAGAGCAGGTGGCTTAGTTAGGATGAACTGCATATCCTTCTAGAGGAAATGCCTGAATCTCATGCTTATCTCCACCTCCCAAACTGGACTTTTCAAGACATACGGAGAACTGG
Source organism: Cacajao melanocephalus (assembly GCA_963573385.1). Lineage (NCBI taxonomy): Eukaryota > Metazoa > Chordata > Mammalia > Primates > Pitheciidae > Cacajao > Cacajao melanocephalus. Next base: position 139,852 of record CAUYLG010033140.1, on the reverse strand, counting down.
GAACTTAGCAGTTATGGAAAAGTCCTGTGAAATCAAAAGTAAGAAATATGCTTTCAAGGTTAGTGCTTTACTTTGAAGGTCTCTGTACCACTTGCAAGGCTATACACTAAAGATGGGAGCTTTCCATACAAGTTACTTGCATCCTGATCTTTCTGGTTGTCTTTTCCATCATTCTAGACATTGGAGTATATAGAGCCACATCTGTAGGGTTAGCCTCAGCAGAACACAATGATAGCAGAATGATGGATTCTTGGTAGAAGAAACCATCCAAGCCATGGCAAAATGAATGCTTACCATTATGTGGGAATCTAAACAAAACGAGACACAGGAATCTCCACATGCGTTGGTACCAATTAGAAGTTTTAGAAGTCTCACTAGGTGCTGTTGTCATAATCACCCTCCAAGGTCTGCAAGGATTCTGGGCACTGGGATGTGAAAGCCAGAAATGCTGAAATTTCCAGCCTGTATGCCAGGAGTCACGTGTCAATGAGCTTCATCAAGTCAAGGTAGTAATCGGGTGTGCCTAAGGGTCAAATCAATCTGAGATTCACACTGCCTGAGTTTTCTCTGAACCTGGTCTAGTCACAAGGCATCTAGGCGTTCCTTTTTTTTGCCAGTGAAAATGTTCCACTAACATGTACATATGATATTAATAATCAGAGTACATGTTTCTTCCAGTGGAAAGAAGACTGCCAGGGAACTAGAGGCCTGGATTGTAGTCCTGAGTATAGAACCCTGGGCAAGCCAAACCTTCTTTCCTCATTTGTAAAGATGGATTTGTACCCAGGAATCTCAGAGGTAACCTATAAGTCTAAAATTTCACAATTTTGTCTTTAACCCCCCAATATTCATACGATTGAATAAGTAATATGTGATTTTTCAGCACATTCTCATATTTTCAAGTAATCATTTTAGAAATTAGAAAGAACAAAATTATTGCTATCACAGTAGAAAACACTCCACTTCTCCCTATTATCAATTTGTGACCTAATTTAGCATCTTGTTATCAATGATCTGAATTGTTCAGTACACATAATAATCAAATAAACGTCAGTTTGATGGCTATCAGTGGATGTGAACTGGGAGTAGGGTGAAAGGGGAGGACAGAACTACCCAGGTTCTTTGTTTAATTGTTCTTGTAGCTTCAATGGCATTTTTTTTTTTTTTTTTTTGAGATGGAGTCTCACTCTGTTGCCCAGGCTGGAGTGCAGTGGTGTGATCTCGGCTCACTGCAGCCTCTGCCACCCAGGTTCAAGCTATTCTCCCGAGTAGCTGGGACTACACATGTGCGCCACCATGCCCAGCTAATTTTTGTAGTTTTTAGTAGAGACGGGGTTTCATCATCTTCTCCAAGCTGGTCTTAAACTCCTGACCCCATGATCCATCCGCCTCCGCCTCCCAAAGTGCTGGGACTACAGGTGTGAGCCACCGTGCCCGGCCTCAATGGCATTTTCACAACATTCCTGCCCAGAACTTCCGTGTAATTTTCTTAGTTATTGTCAAAATGTTTGCTTTGCTCCATTCTAGAAGAGGAAATGTTTCACGGAAGATCAAAACCTCTATTTGTATCTATGAAATCCATGGCAGCATTTTATCTGTTATTGTTGAAAATTAAAGGTGCAATATTGAATATTTTCAGTGAGGAAAGCTATAGATCTTTTGCCTTCTTACAAAGAGGGCACACAATGTAGCTCTGATGACCAGCCGATGGCGTGGGACAGCCAAGGCTTTCAGTGAAAGGAATTTCTGCTGACAAGCTCTTAAAAGGTCGCGTGCTTGGCCCTTAGGCCTTCAACATGGTGAACACTTGCCATGGATCACAGCCTTAAAAACCCTACGGCCCATAACAAAAGCGGAATCTCCCCGCTTTGACAGGGTCCAAGGTATGCTGCATGCTTCCCTGTCAGCCTGGCAGCACAAACACGTTCCTTTCATAATGCAGCATACAGAAAGCCTGTAATTATCAGCTGCAGCTATTGACCACCTGCCCATGGAATATACAGAACTGGAAAAAATGTGGAGGAATCTGTAGTAAGAATGATCCTTTTGAATTGTTCCTGAGAGGCCCCTCCTTTGAGGGTTTTAGAATAGATATGACTCTTAATCAGCCTCCTTTTGCTTACTGAACTGGTAATTTCAGTCAGAAGGTAATCATACACAGACAATTAAGACTTCAAGAATTTTTCTAACATATTTAGCCAGGGCACACTACTCCATCGAATTTCACATTACTGTATTTTCTGGGCTAACTGCATGCTTCTTTCAAAACAAGGATGCCTTTGTTTGGTATTCATTTTGGCGTTTGATTATGTAGTGGATGCTGGTGCATACTGCCAAGGTCCCCTGTGAGGACCAAGCTACCAGCTTACTCTCACACCTACCAGGAGCCCTGCCTGGGAAAGACCTGCAGCTGAGTCCCTCCCCAGGATTTGCCTTCAGCCTAAGGGAGCTGCCTTACACAAGGTTATACCCCCTTTCTTTGGCAGCTCATATCCAGTGATTGGTCTATCGCATGGTACAAGGCACACCTGCTTATCTCAATTCTGGAAAGCTCTGAAGGGTCATCTCAGGTTCAGAGCTTCCCAGAGGATGAGACAAGGTCTCTGTTGTGACTGGATTATAGTTCAACTTCTCCTTCTGCCACATCCTGCCTCCCTCTGTCCCTTACAGGTTCTATTACTGACAGCATCCCTACAATAAACTCTCGGCATACCACCTCATATAGATTTAGTAGAACTGTTTTATTTTTAAAATCTTCTTATTTAAAAAAATAAAAATTCAGATCGGTGATTAGACATTTCAATGACTATCTCAGATTTAGGTTTCTGTAATGAGAGGATCCAACTATCCATTGGCAATTTCCCATGTGTTCCTGGTCTGGAATGACTTGGGTCTCGATGAATTCGTTAGACTTTGTCTGCAACTCTTAGGATTAGGGAAAGTTGAAAGTCAGCTTTCTACCCACATAGTTTCCATTGTTTTTAGCCATTTCAAGATCCCTAAAATAAGGCTTAACACTATCTGCTCAACATCTCTCTTTGATGTTAGACAAAGGGTACAAATTTCAGTTAGGAATAATAAGTTCAAGAGATCTATTATACAACATGATGGCTATAGTTACTAACAATGTATTGTATTCTTGAACATTGCTGAGAGTAGATTTTAAGTGCTCTCACCACACAAATGATAAGTATTTGAGGTAACGCGTATGTTAATTTAGCTCGATTTAGCCATTTCACAATGTATACATACTTCAGAACAATCAGTTACATGCAATAAATATATACGATAATTTTTATTTGTCAATTAAAACTGTTTAAAAATAAAAGGCTGAGGCATCCCTATGCTTTTCCAATTTAGTGTAAATTGCACCTACAGCATGAAAAAAAGTAGAAATTTTTTCCCTTGTTCTAAGCTTAAAAAAAAAAACAACTATCTGGATGAAATCCCATCTGCTAGAAGAATAATGTGACAGGAATCAGCTGACATTTATCTTGCTCCCAGGAAGATGGATCTAAGTGTAGGAAAGGCCTGGAGTCATGTCCAATCTATTCCAATCTCAGGGTGGGGGTCAAATCTTGATCATCTCCAAACCAAAGACAGCTAGGATGGCCAGTCATTTTCAGGGATGGCTTTGGGGATTTATTCTATCCTCAGATGTTCTCAAGAGTGTTTGGAGGTAAGACGTGAATGCTCGTAGTCTTCAGGTTCTTGAGAACTGACCCTAGCTTTCTCAATCACGTGTATTGGTTACTACGTGGGACTGGGCTAGAGCACAGTTATTTTGCATTCTCCAAGACTAGGGTTAGGAATGTGAGCAAGGGCACAGTTGCTTACTCAACTGCCCTCTATTTTATGCTATTAAGCAGAGACTGAGTTGACGTCAACTTGATTGTGCTTAAAAGTTTCTGTTGTTTTTTTAGGACTCAACAAATCACACTGAAATGGCTTCTTGCTCCTCTTATTGTTGAAGGGATGCTGTAGGGCAATTTTTCCCTATTTCTACTTAACATTTACTGAGGTCTAGCTGTATGAGAGAAGAAACTTCCTAACCCCTAGGCATGTACAGTGCAGAAAAGAGGGCACATATAGTTGAATTGGTACTTTCCATTATCAACTGATTGCTTTTAGACCATTGTACAAATTATCCATAATGCTGAGTATTTTGGATTCCCAGATTTATGTGAAATACTCAGTGACCTGAATATTCTTGTTGTTTGTTTTCCTTATCAAAACTATTTGTTCGTTTAATATTTTTCATAAAATACTGTAGCAAAATGCCCTCTCCTGCCCATCAGGAAAATTACTTGCATTTCTTTAGCAAAAGAAATCACTCATCTAGTTTTAACATTGGTAATGTATTCATATGGTCCAAACATCAACTGTAAAATATGTACAGTGAAATCTCCTCTTGCTCCTCTTCTTCTTCTGCTGAGTAAAAGTCATCTGACTCCAAAACTACCCCAAACAGGTAATTTTTCTATCCTTTTTATGTGGTTGGTAGCACATCATAGTTACTTCTCTGCACTTTGCCTTTCTCACTTAGTAATATGACTTAGAAGTCTTTTCTTAGTTACCAAACTTTTGATAAACATTATTCTTCTTTAGGAACCATAAGAATAAATACTGGGAGACCTTGAAGAACTGCAAGGAACTTTCCAAGATGCTATAACAAAGAAAAATTGGGAAGTTTCTTGGGGCTGGGCTAGATGTGAATACAGTCAGGAATCTTTCTCAGGAGGGATCCAGTAACTGGTAGAAATACTGAAGAGGAAGAAAAAAAGATGAGAGCAAATCAACCAAGGCCATAGCATTAAAAAAAAAAAAAAAGGGAAAAGAAGAGTTCAGAGCTGACTATGTCAATGGCTAGGGAAGAAACCACATCCTGAGGGAAGGAAGACACAGCCTGAGCTAACAGCAAGACAGTTGACCAAGGCAGAGGTGGCCTGCAGGGCAGGGCAAGGTTCTTAGATCCACAAAAGATAGAAAAGGGGAAGGGTACACTCAGATTGTACTTGTAGCAGGGATGTAATGCTGGGTCTATTCAGGGAGAGAAGGCTCAAGGCACACACAGATGTTGCAGACACACTGTGTTCAAATCCCATGTAAGTGAAACACTTTTAGGCAAATGACTTAATTTTCCTTAACTTAAGTTTTGCGATCTGTGAAACAGAAGTAGCAGTAACCATCTACAGGGTCGCCCTGGCGACTAAATGAAGTAACGTATAAATAAGTGCTGCACACAGTGCCTGGCACATAGCTGCAGATTAGTAAATTTGCAGCTTAATATATTATTAAATCTAATAATTATGCTTAATATAACAATGGATTTAATAATTAAATTAAACATGTATTAAATAATATAATTTAATATAATGATGTATAAATTTAATTAATTATAATTATTCAGAGAAAAGAAAATTTCCTGGAAGTCAGAGAGAGGGAAACCACAGTCGTAGGTGAGAAGTTTCTGCCTCAGCTGGCATGGTGAGCTCGGGGCCTCGGGTGAGGAGGCCTTCTTCCCTGGAGACCAGGAACCACGAAGCACTGAGGGTAGTACAGCTGAACACAACCTGAGGGCCCAGAAGGAAGGAACTCATTTGACCCATAAGAATAAGGCCACTAGCTGGAAATAACTCGTTCCTCTTTGGATTCTAGAGGTGGAGGGTAACTTTCAAAATAGTATGCCTGGAAGAGGCATGATTTTATTTACATTAGATACCATAAAGCTGTTTGGAAAACCTAAGTACTAGTAGCTGCAAATGAGGATGTAATAGGGAAAAAATGTTTTTTTAACACACCCACCCACCGCTTCTAAAGGTACATGTCTACCATAGGCTCTGCTAGGCATGGGTATGTGAGTTTGGAGGAAGAGTTTGGGAAAGCTCTGAGTTATTCTGCCTAAAGGAAGAAGCCTGTGAGGTTGAAGCACAATGGGGAAAAACAACTGCAGGAAACAAATATGTCTGATCCCAAGTTTTACATGGCTCATCCTCCCCTAATATGCCTACAAAATCTTCAGCAAAATCCACATTGCGCACTAATGCTTGTGGTGTGAATGGATTGTTTCTGGGGAACATAAAGGGTGTTGAGCTTTGTGTTAATATTGGTGAAAGGCAGAAACAGAGACTGCATCTGAGGAAAGCTGCCCTTAAATTTTCTGACATTTTTTTCAAGCAACGAATGAAATGAGCACCTATCACAAGATGGATGTTGCGCTATGAACCAAGAATGTAATACTAACAGAAACATAGTTAATGTTATCCAGAAACTCTCAGTCTAGTGAGGAAGCAGGATGAGAAACTGTGGTAAGTGATGTGACAGGTGCAAGCAGGGCATACTATGGGAGCACATGAGGTACTAGGAAAGACACTAGGACAAAGGGGAAACTCAGTGCTAATGAGCATATCATATACGAGTAAACCATTTCACTGGAAAACGTTAGTATTTTCTTGGGAGTTGACAATCCAAGATGAAGCAACTGAAACACAACCATTCTGAAGAGTTGCATTTGAATGTTGTTCTTTCAGCCTCCTAATTTCCCTATTTTTCTAACCCACCTCTTCTCATGGTATCAGTGTTTTGTTTCCAGAGGAGCCAGTCCCTAGAGAGAAACTCTGAAAAATACTATATAGAACTAGTGAATTTTCAAAAGGGGCTTGAAAGGAAAAAGAAAGGAAAGAGAAACAAACTCTCAAATGACAGGTTAGCTCTAAGTACAATGAAGCAGGCAGCTAAATTGATTTCATAATGAGTTTGCCTCTTTACTATCCATTTTGAATAAAAAAATTTATTTAAATCCAGACCAAAAAATTTTAGATTAAAGAAATGTATGTATTTGGGTGCATTGTTTTTATAGTACAGCACTGTTAATTCAGTAAGAAAAGGGAGATGAGGTGACTAAACTGTGAGACCTTTTGTAATTAACATAGCAAAATTTACTTATTTCAAATGCAAAGTATTTTTATATATAGATTTGGAAAGATCACATTTATTTCAGCATTTCTGAAATTGACTAAAAACACTTTTGATATTTTCTTTAGAGACAGTTGGAGTTTAAACCAAGAAACCGTAACAGGGTTCTATACGACTGAGAGGCAGGTGCTATAATCAAAAGAATTGGGAAGACTTAGGTCCAATCTTGGCTCTGCCATTTGCTAACTGCATATGGAAAAGCTTAGCCTGTCTGTGTCTCAATTTCTTCACCACTAAAATGGGAACAGTAACACCACAATTGTCAGAATTTCCAGGAGAGATGAGATAATGCTGATTTCTAGCACCATGATAGGTATAGGCATATTAGCTGCTCAATATGCCTAGTTCCTAGTCTCCCCACTTAACGTCAATTTTTATTTTGACCAAAAATCCTTTTAAACAAGTTATTACTTTTAAATTTAAAGTTTGCTCACATTGAGGATTTGTAAAGAATATCCTACGAATTTAAGTCCTAGGCATTTATTTTCTAGAAATACTCAAACTAATGTCCAAATCAATATGAATAAGGATTTCAATCACAGTTTTGTTGACAAGAGTAAAACATTATGAAAACAACCTAGTGTTCATCAGTAGAAGACTGCTTAAATAAATTTTATGGTACATCTATATGTTGAGTGACTATGTCTTTACCAATACAAAAAGATGTCTATATTTAAGATAAGCATTGAGCTATATATATCTTAGGGAAGTTGTGCAATATGGTTCCACTCTGGCCTAAAAATTATGTGTAAACACAGACATGTCTAAACCCTGAAAGGATATATCACACACTGTTAATTATTTTTGGGGAGATGATTGTGAGATTTTCATTTTTAAAATTGCTTATTTGTATAATTATGAATTGTTTACATGAGTATGTATGTGCGTTACTTTTGTAATCAAAAAAAAGAGAGAGAAAAAGAATAGGAGAAAGACTACCTCCAGACTCTGAAGGCAATGGCAATAAAAGGGTATGATAAAATGTTTTAACCAATATCTACATTCAGAAGTAGTTGTTCTACATTGGAGTCCAATGCTCATTTGGAGAGTGTATAGATCCTAATATATTATGAAAAAAAATCAAGCCTATGGGTCACACCTAAAGTTATGACTACTGAACATACTTTAGTTTCATACTATAACTCTAATATATAATACAGAAATAACTTGGAGATATTACAGTTCATTTGCAGACCCCACAATAAAGCTAATATTGCAATAAAGTGAGTTATGTGCATTTTTTTCATTTCCCAGTGAGTCTAAAAGGTACACTTACACTATACTATAGTCTATTAAGCATGCAGTAGCATTATGTGTAAAAAAAATGTACATACTTTAATTTTAAAAATACTATACTGTTAAAAAATGCTAATGATCATCTGGGCCTTCAGCAAGTTGTAATCTTTTTGCTGGTGGAGGATCTTGCCTTGATGTTGATGGCTGCTGACTGATCAGGGGTAGTGGCAATTCCCTAAAATAAGACAACAATGAAGTTTGTTGCATCGATTGATTTTTCCTTTCACAAAGATTTCTCTATAGCATGTGATACTGTTTGATAGCATTTTCCCCCACAGAACTTCTTTCAAAGTTGGAGTCACTCCTCTAAAACTCTGTCATTGCTTTATCAACTAAGTTTATGGAATATTCTAAATCCTTTGTGGTAATTTCAACAAGGCTCACAGCATCTTCACCAGGAATAGATTCCATCCCAAGAAACCACTTTCTTTGCTCATCCATAAGAAGCAACCACTCATTTGTTCAAGTTTTAACATGGGATTGTATAACTTCAGGCTCCACTTCTAATTATGGTTCTCTTGCAATTTCCATGACATTTGCAGTGACTTCTTCCACTGAAATATTGAATCCCCAAAAAATCATCCATGAAAGTTGTAATCAACTTCTTCTAAACTCCTGCCAGTGTTGATATTTTGACCTCCTCCCATGAATCATGAATGTTAATAGCATCTAGAATGGTGGATCCTTTCCAGAAGGTTCTCAGTGGACTTTGCCCAGATCTATCAGAGGAATCATTATCTACAGCAGTAATATGCCTATCTTAAATAATAAGACTTGAAAGTCAAAATTACTGCTCAATCCATGGGCAGCAGAATAAATATTGTGTTAGCAGGCATGAAAACACCATTCCTCTCCTTGTACATCTCCATCAGAGCTCTTGAATGACCAGTTACAATGTCAATGAGCAGTAATATTTTGAAGGGAATCATTTTTTTATGAGCAGTAGGTCCCAAGAGTAGGCTTAAAATATTCAGTAAACCATACTATAAATAGATGTGCTATCACCCAGGCTTTGTTGTTCCATTTATAGAGCATAGGCAGAGTAGATTTAGCATAATTCTTAAGATTTCTAGAATTTTCATAATGATAAAGAAGCATTGGCTTTAACTTAAAGTCACCAGATACATTGCCCCCTAACAAGAGTGTCAGCCTGTCCTTTGAAGCTTGGAACCCAGGCATTGACTTCTGTTTAGTGATAAAAATTCTAGATGGCATCTTATTCCAATATAAGGCTGTTTTGTCTACATGGAAAATCTGTTGTTTAGTGTGGCCACCATCTTCAGTGATCCTAGATAGATCTTCTGGATAACTTCCTATAGTTTCTCCAAAGCTCTTGCTGCTTCACCTTGTAGTTTTATGTTATAGTTATATATCTTTTCTTTCTTTAAACCTCCTGAACTAATCTCTGCTAGCTTCCAACTTTCTTCGGCAGCTCTCTCCACTTTCACAGAATTAAAGAGAATTAGGATCTTGCTCTTGATTAGGATTTGATTTAAGTGAATACTGTTGCTGGTATGATCTTCTACCCAGACTACTAAAACGTTTTCCACATCAGCAGTAAGGCTGTTTCACTTTCTTACCATTTATGTGTTCACTGGAGTAGCACTTTTAATCTCCTTCAAGAACTTTTCCTTTGCATTCACAACTTGGCTGTTTGGTATAAGAGACCTAGCTTTTGGCCTATCTCAACTTTCAACATGTTTTTCTCATTAAGCTAAATCATTCCTAGCTTTTGATTTAAAGTGAGAAACTTGAATACTAAGAGGCCATTGTAGGGGTTATTAGTCAGCCTGATTTCAATACTGTTGTGTCTCAGGGAATAGGGATGCCTGAGGGGAGGAAGAAGGTTGGGGAAAGGCTGGTCGATGGAGTAGTCAGAATGCCATTTTATATGGGCCATGGTTCATGGTGCCCCAAAACAACTGCAATAGTAACATTGAAGATCACTGATCATGGATCACCATAACAGATGTAATAATGAAAAAGCTTGACATATTAACAGAATTACCAAAATGGATGCAGAGCCTGGAAGCAAGCACATGCTACTAGAAAAATGGCACCAGTAGACTTCTTAGAGTCTAGAAACTCTATGAAGTTTGCCACAACCTTCAATTTGTAAAAATAACACAATATCTGTGATGTGCAATAAAGCGAAGCACAATAAAAGGAGATGTGCCTGATGCACATATTATACACATATCACTGTTACACCTTCTGGTGAGACACTGCCAGTGTTGTGTGATTTAGAGGTCCTTGGGAAGGCTTCCCTGCCAATACCTCCCTTATTTTTACGATACCAGAAATTCCATCCTTAAGGAGTTTAATTTCTTCAGATTAAGAGATTACTCAATATTAAAATGCTGCATTGCAGGTCCTTCCTATGTGTTCCTACAGCATGCTGTATACTTCTGAATTTTAATTGCTTTCTCTTTTCCCAAGACTCAGCTCATCCCAGAAGGAAGGATGTCCAATGGCTCTGTTCCTCAGTGCATTCCTCAAGGCCAGGCACAGAGAAGGCTCTCAGTATGTGTTTGTTAATTGAATGAATGCTCCTAGGAGACAGAACATAAAGACTAGAATTGTATTTTTACTCAAACTATCGAGAAGTTGAATTAAGGAAATATATGTGAAGGGATTTTATAAACTATGAACCACTCTACAAATGTATATTACTATCATTGGAATGCAAATTATTTTCTTGAATAATTTCCAAGGGACAGGTTTTGATGGGTAGAGGTAACATATTCTGTCTTCTCTACCTGCTAATTTTTTAAAATCTCTAACCTGTTCTCCAGCTGCTTGCATGCTAAAAAGTTCAACTTCTTACAGGACAAAGGACTACTGGGAAAAGAAATTAATGAGGAAATGTTTCACGTCTGTAAAAACAGGCATGAGTGAATGGGTTAGGATTATATGGGAACAAGGTATAGAAAAATACATAAAGCAGGTCCTGAAAGGCTCAAATAGTACTTTTCATCTATTCCAGAGTCTTTGGTCAATGACACTTCTTTATATGAGGTGGAGTTCTTTGGCACAGGGCTTTTGTCCTTGTGAAAAACATGACTTCTCTCTCTAGGATGCAAAGAAAATGTTTTAAAACTGGAATTTTTGTCATTAGTTTCCCAGGAAACCATTTTGATTCTGATGCTAATTTGTGTATCTCACTGTTTTGATTGAAAATGAGGCCTCTTGCTCTAAGGGAGCAGAAGCAGAAGGAAAGACTGCTTTGGGTTCCTGCCCATCAAGAGGGTGCCAGGCTGAGAGTGCCAAGTTGTCTCTAAGTTCCACCCTATGCTTGGTGCCAGTTGGCACTACGCGTCTCAATTGAGGTCACCAGAGTGTGGGGCCGGGAGTTGGAGAATCACTTTCTTTTTTTGGTTCTGACTCCAAGAGAGTAGAGGTTGAGCCCAGCAAACACTCACTGCTGTCTGAGTTAGATGGAGCCAGCAGACAGGCCTGAGCAAGACAAATAGTTCACATCTTGAAATGGTTCTAAGTTTCCTGCTTAAGAAATGTTCTTTATCTCCTCCCTTAGATGGAATGATGTCCCTAGAGGGCGTGGATACACCTCTACCAAGGCATCTACAAATGAACTGTATTTACATTTCTGTGGCTTTTTCTTTTGGTAAGTAGAACCTCAGTGATGATGGCTTTGAAGGGTGCGGCTGTGCACGCCAAAGAATGTCTCAGTCTAATTTAATGCCTTTAATGTTCCCTAAAGAGGTAGTTTGTTTGTGCATTTCAGCTCCAACTGCCTGGTTGAGTAGTAGGTTTGTTTGCTGCTGACAGTCCTGCTGACTTTTTGGAGGCTGTGCATAGCTCACACGCAGGACTCTCTCAGTTAGACCTGCTCTTGCATCTACATGCAGCACACAAAGGAGACCACAGTTAGAAAAGTCTTGGTGAAAACCATTCAAGTGCCATGTAACCACCAAATATGAACCCTGGAATACTGCTTACTTTGTAGGCAAAAGCTCTCACACACACCTCAATAGCATCCTCTCTAGTATAGAATCATGCTGTTTAGTGATTCCAATATGGCACTCACTAGTCACATGTGGCTATTGAGCATGTGCAATGTGGCCAGTCTGGTTTGAAATGTGTTCAGTATGAAAGCATGCTAGAATTCTGAAGACTTAGCAGGAAAAAAAATAATGTAAAATATATCAATACTTTTTTGTATGAGTTGCATGTTGAAATGATAATATTTTGGATAGATTAGGTTAAATAAAAACATACAATTAGAATTAATTTCACTTGTTTCTTTTTCTATTTTCAATGTGGCTACCAGAAAATTTAAAATTACATGCGTGTTTCACATTATACTTCGATTAGACAGTACTAACTCAGAGTGAGTATCATAATGCTCATTAATTCCCTCGGCCAATGTTTATTGAGTGACTATCGTGCTAGAATAAAGGCGCAGGCTGTGCTGTCAGAGGGCTGTCATTCCAGGAGAGAGGCAGGTATCTACAGGGCAATAGCCCAGGGGTGAGGGTAGGAAGGAATAACATGCAGAATAACAGAGTGAGTGCTATGGAAGCCCCAAGGAAATGAAGACACTGGTGAAGAACATAATCATGGAAGGCTTCAAGGAGAAGCTGAGTTTTAAAACACACAGGAATTTTGGCAGTCAGAGGAAAATAAGGCAGCAATATGTGAAGAGTACAGATATGGGGACATGCCTGGCGTGTTTCAACAAACACAAGTAGTTCAGCTGGGTGCAGCTTTTAGTACCAACAGGAGAATGAATGGTGGAGATGAAGCCAAGAAGATAGGCTAAGATTTCAGTTTCTGAAGGCCACCCTGTGCCATGAAAAGGAGTTTGCATTTGGAATTAAAAGGAGTTAAGGTTGTCTAACCGTAATGTTTAAGTGCCGTACACCCAGAGACTTTGAACCTGATGAGTTAGGCCTTGGAATCAGCATTTTTGATAAGAATACCAGATGCAGACCCCACTTTGAAAAATGTTACTGCAGGCGAGAGGTGTGTAGTTTAGTTCAGCAGTGACATGCCTGCATTTATGAAAGATACTGTAAGAACATAAGGAAGATGTATGGGGAGTGGTCTCCTGAAGGTGTAGGCAGTGTCAGCTGTTTCACTTATCAAGGTGAAAAATGATGAAGGTATGCCTTGGTCAGTTTGGGCTGCTATAACCAAAATACCATGGCCTGGGTGGCTTAAACAACAGAAATGTATGCTTCACAATTCTGAAAACTGGGACATCCAAGATCAAGAGGGTGGCTGATTCTGGTGAGGGCGCTCTTCCTAAATTGCAGAGGGACACTTTCTTTATGTGTCCTCATATGGCAGGGAAACACACATGCACGCACACATGCACGCACACGCACATGGGGGCAATATCTGGAGACATTTTGATTATCATGGGGGAATGCTACTGAAATTTAGTAGGTAGAGGCTGAGATGCTGATATATGTCCTATAAAGCACAGGACAGCCTTCCTCCTCCAAGAAAGAACAGTCTGGTCCAAAATGTCAATAGCATTGTTGTGGTGAAACCCTGATTTAGCCAAAGGAAGCTGTCTTGCCCAATGTCACACCCCCTCCCAGGGCCAGTCCACATCTAGTGCAGTTGTACAAAAACACGGCCCCCCTTGCCTCAATTTGGGATAACTCAGAAGGGCTGTCCCAGTACCAGCATTTTTTATGGGATTGGCTGATGTCTCTATTCAACCACATTGCAGTTCAACTTCTCCCTCTGCCCAATCCTGTTTCCCTCACTTTCTTATAAGTATTGTTTCAACAGTTTCTCCAGCAAACATCCTGCAAGCAACTCTCTGAGAGTCTATTTCCTGAAACCTGATCTAAAACAGTTGGCACCAGGAATGGTCCTATGATGCTGATTGTAAAATAGAATTTTAAAAAATTATTTCAATAGTATTAGGGGTACAAGTGGTTTTGATTACATGGATAAATTGTATAGTGGTGAAGTCTGGAATTTTAGTGCACCCATCATCCAAATACTGTACATTGTATGCAATAGGGTAGTTTTTCATCCCACGACCCCCTCACAACCTCCCTCTTACTGAGTTTCCAATGTCTTTTATATCATTGCACACCTTAGCTTCCACTTATAAGAGAGAACATGTGGTATTTGGTTTTTGATTCCTGAGTTACTTCACTCATAATAATGGCCTCCAGTTTCATCCAAGTTGCTGAAAAAGACATTATTTCATTCTTTTTTATGGCTGAGTAGTATTCCATAGTACGTAGATGATAGACAGAATAGATAGATAACCACATTTTCTTTATTTATTGGTTGATGGGCACTTAGGTTGATTCCATATCTTCGCAATTGTGATTGTGCTATGATAAACATATGCACACAGGTGTCTTTTTGGTATAGTGACTCACTTTCCTTTGGGTAGATACCTACTAGCAGGATTGCTAAATCAAATGGTAGATCTACTTATACTTCTTTGAGAAATTTCTATAGTGTTTTCCATAGAAGTTGTACGAATTTACATTCTCACCAGTAGTGTATAAGTGTTCCCTTTTTATTGCACCCACGCCAATATCAATTGTTTTTGACTTTTTAATAATGGCCATTCTGGCTAGGGTGAGGTGGTATCTCGTTGTGGTTTTAATTTACATTTCTCTGATGATTAGTGTCATATGTTTGTTATCCATTTGTATATCTTCTTTTGAGAAATGTCTATTCATGTCATTAGCCCACTTTTTGATGGGATTTTTTTTTTCTTGCTGATTTGAGTTCTTTGTAGATTCTGGATATTAGTTCTTTGTTGGATGCATAATTTGCAAATATTTTTCCCATTTTGTAGGTTGTCCGTTTAGTTTGATGATCACTTCTTTTGCTGTGCAGAAGCTTTTTAGTTTAATTAGGTCTCATTTATTTATTTTTGTTTTTGTTGCATTTGCTTTTGGAGTCTTAGTCATAAATTATTCGCCTAGGCCAATGTCCAGAAGAGATTTTCCTAGGTTTTCTTCTATAATTTTTATGGTTTCAGGGCTTATATTTAAGTCTTTAATACATCTTTAGTTAATTTTTGTATATGGCGAGAGAAAATAATCTAGTTTCATTCTTCTACGTGTGACTATCCAATTTTCTCAGCACCGTTTATTGAATAGGGTGCCCTTTCCCAATTTATGTTTTTGTATGCTTTGTCAAAGATCAGTTCAGTGTAAGTATTTGTCTTTATTTATGGATTCTCTATTGTGTTCGATTGGCCTATGTATCTACTTTTACACCAGTACCATGTTTTGTTTACTATAGCCTTGCAGCATAATTTGAAGTCAGATAGTCGATACTCCCAGAATTTTTTTTCTTTCTTAGCAGCTGGGACTACAGGCACGCACCATCACACCTGGCTAATTTTTTGTATTTTTAGTAGAGATGGGGTTCAACATGTTGGCCAGACTGTTGTCAAACTCCTGACCTCAAGTGATCTGCCTACCTTGGCCTCCCAAAGTGCTGGGATTGCAGGCACGAGCCACTGCACCTAGCCTGTAAGTCTTTGAATGCTTGTTTGTAATGAACATATTTGGTCGTTAGAACTCTAACTTTGGTTCATTCTTCTGTGCAGTTAGAGCTATTATAGTCGGGAAGGCCAAGTAGAAGCCTTTGAATCTGTTTCCACACCTGCCAAGCTATTAATCAACAGTATTATCATATCCTGGAGAGAACGATATAAAGGACAGCGGTGTCTTTTTATATTCCCCTGCCCAATTTTGACAGCAGAAGGACACATGCAGCAGTGATGGCCTGAGAAGTGCATGGTGACCAGGGGCTCATACTGCTTAGGGTTGAGAGTCTAGATTACCCCACCAACTAAGCTCCCTAGACCAGCAGAGGTGCTAGCCAAGGGTGCAAGGAATCTAGAATGGGTAATAGAGGAGGAAGACAATGAGTATCAGATATGATCCTTGAGACCAGCTGCTACAGCAGCAGGAACTGCCATTCTTTCCTACTTATTTTCCTTCTGTAAGTGTACCCAAGAAGCAATACCAACCAGAACCCTGGACAAGCTGTTTCCAATAAAGTAAATTTACTGTAAGAAGCAAGTGGATTCAAGAAGCACATAGGTTGGACTATTATGGATGCTATAGTGCAAGGATCCCCAGTCCCTGGGCCATGGACTGGTATTATTCAGTGTCCTGTTAGGAACCAGGCCACACACCAGGAGGTGAGCAGCAGTTAAGCAAGTGAAGATTCATCTGTATTTATAGCAGTCCCCCATTGCTCACATTACCGTCTGAGGTCTGTCTCCTGTCAGATCAGCAGAGACATTAGATTCTCATAGGAGTGTGAACCCTATTGTGAACTTTGCATGAGAAGGATCTAGGTTGTGTGTTCCTTATAAGAATCTAATGCCTGATGATCTGTCACTGTCTCCCATCACCTCAAGAGGAGGTGATGGGGGAGGTTTTCCTGTAATTGCAGGGAAACAAGTTCAGGGCTCCCAGTGATTCTACATTATAGTGAGTTGTATAATTATTTCATTATATATTACATTGTAATAATAATAGAAATAAAGTGCACAATAAATGTAATATGCTTGAATCATCCCCAAACCATCCTCCTTGCTCCCTGGTTCATGGAAAAAATTGTCTTCCATGAAACTGGTCCCTGATGCCAAAAGGTTGGGGATCACTGCTGTCGTTCACCACCCAGAAACCTCCCTTCAGGACCAAGGCACTCATTTCCTGCAACTGCTGGGAGTGTTGCCTGCTGAACACTCAAGGCTGACTCTCTCTCTGGACATTTCCCTGGGCCAGAGGGAACTGTCTCCATGAGGAAGCCTGCATCCAATGACCAGTCAATGCAGGGGTACAAAATCCAGTCTCATTTGCCTCAACTTGAGACCACCCTGAAAGACCATCCTAGCCCCAGAGTTCCCCATCAGACCAGCTGAGACCTCTATTGCAACTGCAACATAGCTGAACTCCTTTCTCTGCCCAGTCTTGCTTCTCTCACTTCATATACTCTCCAAATAAACCTCCTACCCACAATCTTCAATTGGGTCTGTTTCCAGAGAAACTGCCCTTAGATAGTCAATTGAGTAATATAAGTAATGCACTTACAGGATAATTTAACAGAGTGTGTGTTTTCTAGCAGAATTAGACCTGTTAGACTGCATTCTCCAAAAATATAGTATGTTATTTTCTTTCTTTATTGTTGCCTTCCATTACCACCTACCATATTATAGTGCACTCAACAGGTACTGTGTAGGTAACTCACAATGGCTACCTTAATAGCCAACTCTGCGCTTGGTTCTCAATAGTATGTATGGGATCCATGCATTGTTCCCGATATTTCTAGAAATCTGTGCCTTCGTTTCAATGATTCACAGAAGCCTTGAAAGTCAAATATAAAGCATTGCTAACATGAAGGGGCGGAGAAAAGAAGATTCCCCTTTTTTTCCCATCTGTGGTTAACCACTTACAAGAAGGCTTTTATTTAAAAAACCCAGAAGGCTAGTCTCTTAACTGTGAAAACAACCTTTAATGCTTCAGTATAAGCATACTTAATACCTAGAACAGAAAGAGAAAGAGAGAGAGAATGAGAAATTGTATGTATTTTATAATCTTTCCTGCCACACTCATTAAACCATGGAAATTATTGAGATTCCCTTAAATTTAATAGACATATCCCTCCAAAATTTACTGTGACCCATTATCAAGATTGATGTAAGTTTCCTCATGAACATGGCATCATGTTGAGGGCTATACTGAGCAAGTTAAGCAAGTGTGGATGCACCTACAATGAGAACCCAAGAATAACAATTCAGTCAATGAAAATCCCCACTCTCCTACTTGCTCACACTAGACCTGCCTCTAGCCTAGGGTCTAGACTAGCAGTGCACATTAGCCCTGCCAAGCATCAGCAGCTGGCCCCACTGCCAACCTCACCAAGTCTGCAAATAAGTGACAGGTGACCTCCACAGGCTTTTAGCAGGCTATCAGGTCACACACAGTACTTTGCTCAGAAAAACTCACTGATGTATCTCATAACTGATCAAGTTCAAGTACTTCATATTTACAGTTTAAAAGCCCAAAATGGGTTAGTTTATCATAGCCCAGCTTCATGACACTGATGCATGTGCTTGCACCGAGCGGCTATGAGCTTGGTGCTCTTTGATTTAAGTGCAGGAAGCTTTTATTTTTGAATTTCTACCTACTCATGGCAATACATCAAACAATCAGTTTTAATATCTTTAGGGTTAAGTGCACTCATCTAATTTAGAATTAAATGATTTTTATTAAGCACTTTTACAGACTATCTACATCCTATACGACTCCACTGATTAAGGATCATGGTGACTGGTAAAACAGCAGCCCCCATGAATTAGGGAAGCATTAGTGAAATGCATTTTCTAAATACATCACAAAATGCATTCAGTACTAAGTAACTCAAATGTCATGAGAGAGTTTGAATGAAAATTCCCCCCTACCCCAAAGCAAATACACAGATGAGCCCCCTATGCTATATTGGATTCTAATAGTGACATATCCCTGGTTTGCGGTCTTTCTGATTCTCCTGATCTATATTCTCCACCACTCTACTCTCACCTCAGCCCCACTCAGAACTCTACTTCTAATTTTATCTAGCAGGGTTATTTATCTAGGAAGTGGGGCTGGGAGAAGGGAAGAAGTCAATCAGCCCACTCAGTCCCCCTTGTAAAAGATTTGCTCACCAGCAGAGGGCAGCATAAATCTGTTGCCTTGCACATGCTCAGAGAGGCTTTGGGCTTCACCCTTAATGAAAGGCAGACTGGAAACCGAGGGTATGTCTGACAAGAGCCACTGGGACGCCATGTGATTGTGCATGCTGTTGAACCAGATCATATTTCCAGCTCATGGCTACTTGATCAAAACTAATACAAGCTTCTCTTGCCTATTGTTTCAGCTGGGCATGGCTGCAGAGGTCATGGGGAGATACCTGAGCCTACTCTAGAATTTTTTGCAGAATCACAGAGATTCATTTTTGGCTTAGAGGTATTTGTTTTGCATTTGTTTGTTTGTTTGTTTGTGTTTTCTTTTGTTTTTGTTTTTTTAAATTCTACTCCCCTCCCCACAAAAAGGCAAACCAAACTTAAATACCTGAAAGAGAAATTATTCAACTTGTTGCTGTATGAACTGGCAAAACTTTCTCTTCACCTCCACTAGAAGGATCTCTAGAGTCAAAAGGATCTCATCAGAGCTACTCTATGTGAACTAGCACCCATTCTTTCAACTAGCTTAATTTGGTGCTTCTGTAAAGCTGTCAGGTCTCAGTTATAAGAGGAAATGTTTCCTGGCATAACGACGGCAGGGACTGATGGTAGTGGTGGTCCCTAAAGATGAAAGTCAGAACCAAGCTAAAAGCAACATTCTTTCCTTTTTGAGTCTGGTAAGACGAATGACTGTTGTTACAAGCTGCACTTACTTCGCTGAGGACACATGCCTCACCAGTGGGGAGCCTAAACTGTCATTAAATTTTCTTTCTTTTGTTTAATTTATGAAGAAAAGGTTTAATTGACTCACCGTTCCAAAGGCTGTACAGGAAGCATGGTTGGGGAGGCCTCAGGAAACTTACACTCATGGCAGAAGGCAAAGTGTAAGTGAGCACCAGCAGAGAGGGAGAGAGAGCAGCGAGGGGAAGGTACCACACACTTAACCAGATCTCCTGAGAACTCTATCACAAGACAGCACTAGGGGGACCGTGCTAAACCATTAGAAACCACTCCCATGATTCAATCACCTCCCACCAGGCTCCACGTCCCACACTAGGGATTACAATTCAACATGAGATTTGGGTGGGGACACAAACTCAAACCATATCACCCTATGTTCTGTCATCTCCGTCTTTGTTAGTTGACATATCTGTTATATAGCCATTTTATCTTGGAAGAAAATGCCAACGATGTTCTACATAATAAAAACAAACTTCAAACTCAGTCTTCAGTGTGCTTGCTTGCCAAACTTGATGGCCCTAAGGGATTGGAATTGAGGGGAGACATGTTCCTGAAAAATTGAGTGCTCAAATGTGTTACAGCTTATCAGCTGTTCACTTAATGGACAGGCAGATTTTATTGAATTCTGTAAATTTTCTTAAGGGAATGAAAGTAGTCCTCTGGATGCTACAGACTGAGTGGGGAACTTCAACTACATCTGGACCAAACCTAAAGCCCTGCTTGAGTTTGCCAGGATGAGAAGGAGCCACAGGAGGTAGCTCCCTCCTAAGGGATGAGGGACAGTTTCTCCCAGAGAGCTCCGGGGTCGCTTAACTGAGAACTTAAAGACAGATCTGCGATGAGGAGGGGTGGGGAAACCAGAGGGAGAAGAGGGAGCTCAGATGAGGAGACCACCTCTGGCAAAAGTGGGCAGGTTGGAGGGCTGAGAAGGGATATCCTTCGGAACTCCTCATACTGGAAGGCCCTGTCCCTTGATTGGTACAAAGGAACAGCTAAGTTCAACTTTTATTTCTCCTATCTACACCACCTAGAGATCTGCCTGATTCTTCAATCAAAGACTTTACTTTTCTGTATTATAGTCTGGAAGGCTTGGTTTCATGCAGGCTGATAGGCTTGGGGCAGCAGGAGGGCCACTTCCTTGAGAACTGCCAAGGCGAAGAGCAGGTGGATATTAGCTATTTTCTGTGCATTTCTTTAGATTATCAGAAGCACAGAGACCAATGACCCTGAGAGGTACCAAGACTAATCTTTCTAAATCCTCTGCTGCTTCCTGCTTGCAACGTCTTTAAGATCATTCAAAGTTCCAAAGGAAAACAAATCTGATTTTGTTTCTGACTTTCTTTCCAACCCAACTATTTATCCCCTGTGGGTTTGCTTTTTTTATTTTTTTTTTTGGTTAGATGCCCCTCTCCTATATTTCCATATTCTATGCTTACACTTGCCATAGCATTTATCAACAGTATTCAAATTTCCTTTCTAGACTGTGAGCTTCATGAGGACAGAGATATGGTCAATTTTTCCGTGGTTCTAGCCCTGGTGAATACTATAATCCCTCTACAAAATGGTCAGTCAAGAAATATGTGGGTGGGTGTATGTGTGTTTTATTTTGAGACAGAGTCTCTCTTTTGCCCAGGTTGGAGTGGTGTGATCATGGCTCACTGCAGCCTCAACCTCCCAGGCTCAAGTGATCCTCCCACTTCAGCCTCCTGAATAGTGCCTGGCTAATTTTTGTACTTTTTGTAGAGACGAGGTCTCACCATGCTGCCCAGGCTGGTCCTGAACTCCTGAGTTCAAGCAATCTGCCTGCCTCAGATTCCCAAAGTGCTGTGATTACTGGCATGAACCACCATGGCCAGCCAAGAAATCGATGTTAAGTAAATGCATGAGTAGATTTACTTGCCTTATCACATGTAATCTTTACAATGTCTATTATATCTCATTTAACAGATAAGAAAACTGAGACTTATAGAATTACATAAACATTTCAAAGTTATAGTGCTAGCATATAATTTAGGAGGAGGTGTTATTTGAATTGAATCTTGGAGGCTAAGTATAATTTCAATAGGTAAAAATGGAAAAATGGCCTTCCAAGTAGAAGTAAGCACACAAATATAAGCATGAAAATAGTAAAGCATATTTAATATTTGGGGACTAGTTATTATTCACTTTAATGCTGTAAAAAGGTTTTGCAGTGGTGTAGTGAAAGATAAGTCCAGAAATGGTGGTTGTAATAACAGTGGAATAATAATAACAAGAGTAGATAACATTTATTCAGTATTTGATACATACCAACACTTTTCTAAGTACTTAAATGTAAAAAATACATTTACAAATGGCTAATATATAACCATTGTAAAAAAAAAATTAAAAGAACAGAAGCACATGCAGTGAAAGGTAAGACTCCCTCTCATGCCTGTATCTTCTCCTATCTCATTTCCCTTTTCCTAAGGCAACCACTGCTATACTTTTTGTATATCCTTCTAGAGATACATCATATTCTGTTCATATACAAACATATACATGTATATGTTTTTACACAAATGGCCGTGTATTAATATACTGTTATACTTCTTGCTGTTTTCATTTTCCATGTATTAGAGATCAGTTCATACTGCTATTGTAGAGCTGCTTCGTTTTTAAAAACTGCTTCTTAGTATTCCAGCCTACAAATGTTCTATAATCTATTTAACCAGTTCCCTCCTAACAGATATTTAGGACGCTGCAGATCTTTTGCTGTCGCAATCAACTGTATCAAATATCTGTATATGTTTTGCTTTGAACTCATGTGTGAGTATATACGAAGTCTAATTCCTAGAAATGGAATTTATGAGTTAAAAGATATGTGCTTTTTAACTTTTCAGAGATATTATAAAATTGCTCTCCAAAGAAGTTGTGCTACTTTATGTTCACCTATAATGTACTATCAAATTTTCTGATCTTTGTCAACTGATCTGTCAAAAGTGAACTTTCACTGTTGTTCTAATTTATATTTCTCCTGTTATGGATAAAATGATCATTCCTTAATGTAGTTTAAATACAATTAAATTTCAGTTCATAAAAATATAAATAAAAATGTATAATAAATATATGTATTTAAATTAAAATAAATAATATCTAAATCTTATTAAAGTAATAAAAATAAAATAAGCATTACTTGATGTAGTTTTCCTCTTTTATGTGAATTGACTGTGCTTTTCTATTTTTTTTTTTTTTTTTTGAGACAGAGTCTCACTCGGTCACCAGGCGCCAGGCTGGAGTGCAGTGGCGCAACTTCAGCTCACTGCAACCTCCGCCTCCCGGGTTCAAGCAATTCTCTTGCCTCAGCCTCCTGAGTAGCTGGAACTACAGGCTCGTGCCACCATGCCCAGCTATTTTTTTTGTATTTTTAGTAGAGATGGGGTTTCACCATGTTGGCCAGGATGGTCTCGATCTCTTGACCTCATGATCCGCCCGCCTCAGCCTCCCAAAGTGCTGGGATTACAGGGCTTTTCTATTTTTATTTTATTTCTGTTTTTTAAATTTAAATTTAATTTAAACTTTTTTAGAGACAAGGTTTCACTCCATCATCCAGGCTAGAGTATAGTTCAAGCTTCATGACTCACTGAAGCTTGAACCTTCTGGGTTCAAGCAATCTTCCAGCCTCAGCCTCCCAGGTAGCTAGGACTATAGACTTGAGCCACCATGCCCAGCTAACTTGTTATTTCATTTTTTTTTCAGCTATAGAGTCTTGCTACGTTGCCCAAGCTGTTCTCAAACTCCTGGCCCCAAGTAATCCTCCTGCCTTGGCCTGCCAAAGTGTTGGGATTACAGACATAGGCCACTGTGCCCAGCCATTTTCTCTTTATAAATGTCACTTTGGGCCAGGAGTGGTGGCTCACACCTGTAATCCTAGCACTTTGAGAGGCCAAGGTGGGCGGATCATGAGGTCAGGAATTTGAGACCAGCCTGGGCAATATGGTGAAACCCTGTCTCTACTAAAAATACAAAAAAAAAAAAAAAAAAAATTAGCCAGGTGTGGTGTAGTCCCAGCTACTCAGGAGGCTGAGGCAGGAGAATCGCTTGAACCTGCGAGGCAGAGGTTGCAGTGAGGCCGAGATCATGCCACTGCACTCCAGCCTGGTCAACAGAGGGAGACTCCGTCTCAAAAAAATAAAAAAAAAAAACTGTCGCTTTGTTGTTTTATTTCCTATTGATTTGTTGGCTACTTTATGTATTAGGGAAATTAGTCCCTTAGGTATTATACTATATATCTTACAAACATCTTTTTCCTTAATTTGTCATTATTCTTCTGATATTGTCTATTGTATTTTAATGTTTTTATTTTCACTTTTAAATGTTTTAGTCAGAAAATTTCAAACATATACAAAATAGAAAGAATAGCTTAATTAATTCTTATGGTCCAAATACCTACCCAGAATTATCAAAATATATAAAAAATTTAATTCGTTTAATACCCATCCTCCCACCACCGCACTGCTTCTCTTCCTCTGCCCTGTTGGATTATTTTAAAATAAATATATCATTTTATATTATTTTTGTCTATGATCATTATAGTCCTGCAGTGATTTTAATTTTGTGTAGTCAAATTTATTAGTCTTTCATTTTATGGTTTCTGGCGTTTAGATCACTCTGAGAATATCCATAGACACGACAAACTTTTGAGCTGAGTAATGTGTTAAAATTGAGCCACAGAGAAGTTATGGTAACTTGCCTTAAGGTGGCACAGCTTATAAAGGGTAGGAGTTAGGACCACACCCTAGAGTCCAATGCAGGGCTCCCTCTCCTGACCGTCACACCATGCCTCTGCCCAGGGAGGCCGTAAGGGCCAGGCTAAGCAAGACAGACCTCAGGTTGTCACTCACATTCATTCATGGCTGCCGAATGGTGAAATCGTGCAGGAGCAGTCTGGCACAGTGGCTGCTTCCATAAGCCTTTTAAGTCAGTGCACTTCGGAGGCGGAAGGGGTCTGCACAGACCCTCTTTAGAATTTCATGAAAGCTCCTGGGTTCTGTCCATAGGACAGAATCTTATGCATATTTACGCATATAGACACAAACACACACATGCACACACACACACACAGTCATACACCAGCCTGCAGGGACTTGCTTATCTTCATTCTGTCATCTCTGTATTAGGCAAGGAAACAGGCCTGGATTGGACACTTACTAGAGTTTTTTTGCCATTTAGTTCCCTAAAGAATAGTGCAGTTTGATTATATTTGTGTTTGTAGGCAGGTGAGGATGACCTATTTAATCAATACATCTAAGGGCTAAGAGATAAGCTATATTACTCAGGTTCTGCAACAAAGCTTATGCTAATTTAACCTGACATGTAGCATGTTAGGTTAATATGATTTGGATTACATGTATCATTTTTAGAAATTGATGTTTATGTTGCTGGTTTCTCCTGACATTTTTGAACTATAATGTGGAATGCAATACTTCTCCAACAAAGAAGGTAATTCTTACTAGCGAAGGTAATTAATGGTTATTTGATCATATTACAGCACAGAAGTGATGTTTTTGTCACACAATAGGTTTCCTAATTGGTGATCCAAGGATGACCACGTTCATTTTCTGCCCATAGAGATTTCCTACTGTGCATGGCATTATCTCTTAATATTGTGATAGCAGCAAATAATGCTTATAGCCAGTAAGAAAATTAATTTACAATGCTTCAACAATCATTATAAAAGACCTAATAATGCTAATTTAGGTGTAGGATGAGTCGTCTAATTAGTTAATTAAATAGAACCGTGCTGCCAGTCTCCTACAATGGAGCACACTCTTGTAGGTGTTTGATAGAGATGAGCAACGCCAACGGAAGGTAAAAGAATACGCACTCACCCCCATAAATGCATGCAATGTTTATATTTACGAAAGCACAAGCAAAAGTCATCACTTTGCCCAAAATCAGAACCACACAGCCAATTTTTAAATAGTTATTTTGCTCTTATTTTATGAAGAAAAAATTTTGCTGGTCTATTTGTTAGCTTTATAACTCCCAAGAACATTTTAAAATCTTGATTTGATTTCTCAACTGCAAAATGCTATCATAAATTTATTACCCTTTGGTTTTTCTTAAAGAAAATAATAAAATCACTGCCATTTGGTGGAACACTACCAATGTCTCCATCTATTTAAATTTTTTTTAGTTTCAGTAACTTGTATCTAATTTATAAAACTTGTATGCACGTGTGGGCCATAAAAAAAATGGGAGTTGCAAATTTTAATTAGCTTGTCTAGCTGGTGGTCCCACATAGCTTGGGATTCAGAGGTCCTAGTTATTTCTTCCCTTTCAGCTTTTGTTATTTCACACTAATAGGTTTTTGTATTTTTAGTCTGTCTTCATGTGAGAAGTACCCTATCCCTTCAGTGAGTTTAACTGCTTTTTCCTAGGCATTGCCAGATGTCCTGATCCTCTTTGCAGGGAAGAGGGGGAAAGCATTGGTATAACCAGAAATCACATATTTCTCATTTGAATACAACATAATTGCTCAGAAAGAATATCTGTCTCTACCAAGAGGGTGAAATACTCCTTTTCTAACTGCCAGCTTGGAATAACTAATTTTAAATGTTTTGTGTTATAAAGTAGAAAATGTTTTCTTTTTTTTTAAAAAAAGATATTGAACATGATTACAATAAAAGCTATCTAATGATTGAATGGAAGTTCAACATTTTCTTGAAGAGTTTACAAAACCACAATAGATTTTCTTTCTGTCAATTCAAATATTCATAGGTCACACAGGCTGACCTTCTGTCCCAGTGTACCTATAATTCCTTATTTTAAAATACTAATTAACTTTTAAGCATAAGTCTTTTAGCTCTGGATACAGTACTGCCTACATGAAGGAAATAACATGACTGAGGTGAGAATGGTGTTTCTTGGAATAGGTATTGTTTGCCAAGCTGTATCCAAGAGCCCTACAGAAAGTAGAAAAAGACATTATAGAAGAGTAAGCAGACATTTTTACAAGGTCACTTCATTCAGACTGGAAAGTGGCCAGCACAATGTCATTATTTACAACAGGATCTGGGAACACTTGAGGAAATTACAGACCATTTAGTTTTGATTCCATTGTGGGGGGCAAAGTCTTAGGAAGTATTTTAGGAGATTAAATGGGGAACACTGAGAAAAGCACAGCTTGATTAAGGATAGCCAATGCAGTCTCTGGAATGAAAAAGTCATGCTTCGATAATTTTTTGACTTCTTTTAAGGAAGTAAATGCCAAGAAAATCAAATGAATGTCTCAAAATTCTCTATTCTAAATTTCCAGGAGGTGTTTGTTAAAGTTTTGCTTGACAAATTAGCACACACAAAGAAGTAGTTCTTAAAACTGGAGAAATGCAGGGGACAAAGATTAATTGTGCATTAAATTGTCCTTAAAATGAGAAGGAATCACAGGACCAAAAGAATTTTACTGAGACAAAGACATTATAATAGTCTGAGTATTTATGATCAGCCTCAGCATCATGTTTTTTGTGCCTTTATTATGTAATTAGACATACCTTTCAGAAGGCAATAGAAAAAAATGGAAATCTTTGACTTTCAAGAATACGTGGTGTAATAAAGATAACACTAATCCAGGTTTATCTAAGTAGGCAGAGAACTAGACAAACTAACAAAAATTTAGTAAGACTAACTCTTAGACTAACTCTTAGATGGCTTATAGTGAGGAAAACATGTTAGTTTTTAAAATTCAGGACAAGCATTCATAGAACTTCTTTTTAGGCAAGGGAGGCAAAGCTGCTATATTTGCTGGAAGGACAAACCTTGTAACCATCAAAGGAACAGCAGAGCAGGGTCTTTTCTGGGCATGAGAGGGCTGTGTCTGGAGGGTTATCCAGGTAACCAGTCTATGTGGCTGGTAGGAGAAAGATTGTCCTTGAAGGACAAGCTTCAACTACACATGAATTGGAAGTTAACTGAAAATGAAGAGGGAGTAGACCAAAAATGAGCAAACAAAATTAGGGTACCGGATTATAAGGCATCTAAGTCCTTTCCAATTCTAAAATACTGTGATCTCCCAAGGGATCCTCAAAGAATCTTTTCAGTTTAGACAGGAAAGATTGCTGCTGAATAAAGTGAACTAGGGATATTCATAAACATCCTCTGGAAGGCAAGATTGCTGATATAGTAACAAGGGAGAAGAGTTCAACCATATAGCTGACATTTATTGAGTACTTACTATGTCCCAGGTGCTTTGCTAAGTATTTAACAGACATTATCATTTACTTTAATCCTCTCTAAAATCCTAACAATATATAGGTACTGTAATTATCCCCATTTTGCAGTTAAGGAAACTAAATTAGAGAGGGGATGTAAGTTACTTAAGACTCACATGAGGCCGGGCACGGTGGTTCACACCTGAAATCCTAACACTTTAGCAGCCAAGGCAGGAGGGTCACTTGAGCCCAAGGGTTTGAGACCAGCCTGGGCAATATAGTGAGACCTCATCGCTATAAAAAATTAGCCAAGTGTGGTGCCGTGCGCCTGTAGTCCCAGCTGCTTGGGAGGCTGAAGAGGTAGGAGTGCTTGAGCCTGGGAAGTAGAGGTTGCAGTAAGCCAAGATTGCACCACTGCACTCCAGCCTGGGTGACAAGAGTGAGACCAATCTAAAAACAAACAAACAAACAAACAAAGAAAAAGAAAGAAAAAAAAAGATTCACATGGCCAGTTAAGTGTAAGTTACTGCAGCCAGTTATTTTAAGCCAGCATATGAAAATGTTTTAATTTGCCTGATCATAAGACTTGTCTGAGGTGGTTGACAAAAAATGAAAAAGATAGTACAGGCCCCTCCCATGCAGTTTCTTTCCAGAGTAAGGCCTGAGATTTAAAATTTTTACAAGCAACCAAAGTGGGTCTTATGATCAACCCTATTTGAGAAACAGTACCATAATAAAGGCCTCCCAGAAAATCAGAGTTGGATATTCCAAACCCTGGCAGATGCTGGCAGCTGAAGGCTGTATGATAGAAGGCATGGTGTATCCACCCACCAAGAGGGCCAGGAGCCTACAGCACCCACAGCAGCATCACTCCATGAGGCTGCAGTCCTCCATTTGCCTGTAAGGCACACACAGCCTCCTGGCCTGATCCCATGCAAGGAAACTCTCTTTGGCTTAAAACAGATCCTCTTGATAAACAACAGTTCAGAGAAACAGACCCCAACATTCTTTTTCAAATTCTTACACAAAGTCAAAACAATAAGAAAAACAGAACCATGTGGAATTATCTAGGAAGGAATCACGTCTGATCAAAAGGAAAAAAAGAGGAATATGAAATAGAAAAGAGAAGATCTTAAAATATCTAATTTTTGGTTGACTAGAATTGGTTATTATTTGGAACTCCTGTTATTTCTCATCTGTGGTGTCTTTGTTAACTGAATACTTAAAACAGATGCATAGGTCTTTATTTTGGAATGAACAATGAATACATAATAATATGCAATCTATTTCCTTGGTACAAGAACTCTAAAAAGATAACACATTTAATTAAATGCAGCATAACTTCAAAGAGCTGCTAAGGTATCAACACACTCTTGAAGGGGTCCATGGGGAAACTACCAATTATACATCCAAATAAACACATTCAAAGCAGACTCGGGCTTTTTAGTGTTTATACTTTAATCAATTCTACAAACATTTATTGAGCCCCCTACTATGTGTCAGGCACTAGGATTCTATGGGGAATACAAAAATGAATCCAACAGCCTCTATCTTAAACAAACTTACAATCTAAGACATGAGATAAAACATACACACAAATGAGCCTAATGCAAGCTCTGTATGTGATGAAAGAATGTAAGCATTCAGTGAGTTCAGATTGCTTCCAGTTCTGAAAATTCCTCAGGAAGGAAATGACATTTGCAAAAAGATTGAAAGGATGGGCAGGATTTGAGAGCTTGTAAGGTTCTCATTTTGAACCGTTATGTTCTTAATTGTAAAATATGGACAATAATATTAATACTTATCATCAGCAACTCTGCAGTAATGCTTACAGGGTCAATTGAATGTCGTGAACAGATCAGCAGCAGGAATAGTTGCTGCTTAAGAAATGTGTACATTTGCTACCACCTATTGTTAACTCCTCTTTAAATGTTTCCAGTGTCACCTTTCAAAGTACTTCAGTATGATAAAGCATAAGCCTCATGGTGGAAAGGTTACCTTTTGTGAACCTCACAGAAGTATGCTGTAAGTATGAATGTGCTGTGCACCTGTGTATGAGTCCCCGGTTATTTGTATGCTGACTCTGCTATGTGTTGAGGTGAACCAGGTAAGTAAGCTCTGTTCTGAGTACCCAGTAAAGAACCTTTCATCCTCTTGACTTGTTCAACAATATGCCTCTCACATCTGTCTTGACTTTTCTGGCACCACTGCCCTAGTTTGGTTCAGGCCCTTATCACTTCACCTCTAGAGTACTGCACATTTCCTTCAGCCTATCTCTTGTGTCTAGGCCTTCCCTCTGCTGTTCTTTTACACAAACCACCATCAGGTTAATTTTCTTAAAGTGGTGCTCTGTTCACATCACATTGCTCAAAAGTCCTTCAGTGGCTCTCTCCTGCTCTCCAGAGAGAATTCAGACTCCAGGGCCTGCAATTCTGAACTCTACAATGTGGACCTAACACACTTCCCTAACCTTAAATCCCATGACATTCCTATGTCTGTGCCTTTGCTTTTTTATGTCTTGCTGACCAAAACACCCAGTCTGCATCTCCGTATGTCAAAATAGTACCCATCCTACAGTGCCTGCCCTGCTTAACTCTAGCCCTCCACCAGCTTTCTGTACAGACTGCTTGGTATTGTACATATTTGAATACAGGGTTATATTTATCAAGATAAGTAACATCAGATGCTTATAATACAATACACAATACAACATAACAATATTGTTTCCTGCATAGAACTTTGCCTACTTTAGGCACTCAATAACTTGTTTAATGGTACATGACATTTAATAATAATACTTAACATTTATAAATAATAATACTTAATATTTATTAACCATGTTTCAGGTGCCATTTAAATTCTTTACATGCATTACTTCATTTTATCTTCTCAAGAACTCTCTGAAGTAGGTACTGTTATTATCTCCACTGAAGACAGAGGAAGTAGGTACAAACAGTAACCTGCCCAAAGTTACATAACTAATAAATTGGACTCAAGTAGTTTTACTCCTGATGTTCATAATGATTATGCAATGGGGACTGCAATGTTTTTAAAGGTCTTTTACAATCTATAAAACCTTATATTTACATGATTTTCATTTTATCTTCACAACAAATTAATGACATTGGAATGATTATCCTCACTTTCCAGAAGTGAAAACTGAGGTCTAGTGACAGGCCCAAAGGTATCTGTTGAGTCACAGAGTCAGGCTTTGAGCACTAAAGGTCATTCCTCCTTAGTGCCGTTCTGGGTCACAGCAACACGTCCCCACAATAAAAAACAAGGATAAGTACATGCCAATAACTAGGAATGTGATCTAGATGCTTTTCAAGATGAGTGTGTGGCACTGGTGCTTTCCTGGTGCCAAATGGCCATCTGGCAATGTGACACAAGTAACAAAAAATGCCTTTCCAATCTCCGCTGCCATGTTCAAACTGATAGTGGTTTAAGAGAACGTAGTTGTTCCTCGATTTCTGGGAAATGCCTCTGTCTTTCTTAGTTTGGGTTCCTGCTTCAGAAGTATTAGGGTAAAGGTAGTTTACTTGGGAGATGACGCTGGGAGGCAGGAGTGAAAGAGTAGAGAGCAGGGCAGGGAAGTAGAAGCTATCAGTGAAAGGTTTTCAAGGCATTTGTGGGGCAAAGGTGGCTCCATTACACCTGGACCTTTGAGAAATATGTAGAATGCCTTGAGAATGGCCTATCCAATGGCAGAAAGCTAGAGCATCTGTCCACTACCCTCATGCCTCACTGGTTGAGAGCGCCGTGGAGGCATTCACTCCTCCATTTCCAGGCTTCCCTTGCAAGTGGGTCCAGCAAGCTCCCATATCTTTGGAGAAGACTCTGGGGCAGAAGACTGAAAAACACATAGTGCGTGTTTGAAGTAGGACACTATCAGACCAAGACTGAACTGGCATCAACTGTATACCACAGTCATGGCTGTAATCAGAGATAAGCTGAGCAGATACAACGGGAGGTACCAGAGACTTCTCTCATACCAAATATATTTAACTTGAAAAATTTTCAAATCCCCATAAGCCACTAAGGATTTAATTCTTTGGATTATAACTCTTTAGCAATATCCTAAATAATTCTCCTGGAGTGCTAATACTGTCTCTTTCTCATTTAAAAAGTGTAAGCAACATATCCTATACCAAGATAGCTCAGTCCTAAAGTTACCAATATGGATATGTCAAGTTTATTAGATTTTATGATAAATGCCCAAGAATACTATTAAAAGATGATGGTTTAAAATACATATATATATTATATATATTTATAAATACATATATACACATATATAAATATACATAAATATGTAATGTAGGAAGCAAAACTACATTAATCAAGACATTGAAAAGATTTCAATTAATATTAATATTTTTCATAACTGTAAACCGAATTGCATTATAGTAGTGTAGTAAGTAATAAAGAGGACAAGTTTTAAAGTAAAACAGACCAATTAACTGAGAGTATGAGTTTAAGCCAGTTTATCAGTCAGCTATTGCTGAAATAAGGTTGTGTAACAACTCCAAAGTTTCAATGGCTTGTGACAATAAGCATATATTACTTATTCACCAA
Source organism: Cacajao melanocephalus (assembly GCA_963573385.1). NCBI lineage: Eukaryota > Metazoa > Chordata > Mammalia > Primates > Pitheciidae > Cacajao > Cacajao melanocephalus. Next base: position 107,401 of record CAUYLG010033140.1, on the reverse strand, counting down.
GTCTTTGGGTGGATTGTTGTTCTGGGCTCAGCTTGGATTGGATTGGCTTGGCTTGGCTTCAGGCTCTGAATTAAGTTCAGATTTAGTCCACATTTTTCCTTATTCTCCTCAAAATAGTAGCAGTACAGGTATATTCTTTAAATGGTGAACAGCAGAAGCACAGGATGAAAGAAGCTAATTCACACAAACATTTAATCTATGGTTCACATTATGTCTGCCCACACACACTTAGTCAAAGTTAGCTGCATGACCAATCTCAACATCAATGAGATGAAGAAATGGACTTCTCTTCTCTTGTGGGAAATACTGGAATGCCTTTTCTTGTGGGAAATATTGAAAAATCACATGGCAAAGGGAGGCGGTTAAGAATTGGGAATGAAAATCCTATCTACTTGATCTATAAAGGAGGGATAGTTATATTTATTTTAGCATGTGTTGTAAGGATTGAACTAGATAACTCATGTGACACAGATATTACAGTTGTGGCACACAGTAACTCATCGCCAAATATTAATTCCTGCTATCTTATCCCCCTCTCTAATCATTAGAAGGGAAGTAGAAGGAAGCAATGCTTAATTAGCTCTGTATATAGGATATATTATTTCTTTAATTAATCAGACAAATGGTCAATCATATTGTGCAAAGTGTAGGAAAAAACACTTTCACTAAATATTTCTCATCCTTGAATACTTTTATGTTACTTCCTATCACATTTTACTCTACATAATTGCAAAAAAACCATCAAAATCAAGAAAATAACATTAATATACTGTGACCATATAATACTCAGAACCCGTTCAAGTTTTCCCAACTGTCCCAAGGATCTAGTTCAGAATAATTAAATGTGTTTAGTTGTCATATTACTGTAGTTTCCTTTAATTGGAACAGTTTCTGTCTTTCATTGACTTTCTAACTCCGTTAATTTTCTATACTTCATAACAAATTGGCACAAATTTAGCAGCTTAAATTTATCTTAAAATTTAATATACATTTATTATCTTAAAATTTCTGTGGATCAGGCTTGCCGGGGTTTATTCTTCAAAGTCTTGGCAGGCTGAAGTCCCCGTGTCAGCCAATGCTGTGGTCTCATCAGAATCTTCACTGAAAAAAGATCTGCTTCCAAGCTCCCTCAGCTTGTTAGCAGACATTTCTTTGCTGCTTCAGGACTGAAGCTTTAGTTTCCTTCTGGACACCACCTTCAGCTCATAGAACCTGTCCACATTTCCTCGTCATGTGGGCTTCTCCAATATAGACACTTACTTCAGCAGCTTACTTCTTCAAAGACAGTAAGGAGTTGTCTCTCTAGCACCTCTATTAGTAAGCTAGAGTTATATATATATAACTGTAGGACTATATACATAACTTCCAAGTAAGGACTATGTTATATATACATATGCTGTAGGAGTTGAGTGCTTGGCATTGAAGGTCAGCCTTAGGTCCTCTCAACTTGCCTGGCATGGATTCACTACTTCATATAACATCTCTATATATGTTATATCTATATTTCTATAGAGTTTTATAAATATATATATTCAGGAATGGGATGTTAACAGTTTTAAAGCATATATATGTAACTCTATATAATGTATAAAATATATATATTATGTGTATATATATGCACATAAAACTTTTTATATGATTTTACATATATAAAAATCATAATGTAATTTTGGGAGTGACATTTTATCACCTATGCCATATCCTATTGGTTAAAAGCAAGTCACAGATCCTGTCCAAACTGAAGGATAGGATATTATACAAAGGTATGAACATCAAAGGGCAAGAATTGCTGGGACACGTCAGGGAGGCAAGGAGGAAGGGAAGACTAATCATCTTAGGTTTTATCCACTATAGTGGCCTTGACACTTTTGAATTTTACCTTCTAGAATCTTCCTTAATTTGAGTTTCTGTAAAATGTTTCTCAACTTGGATTTGTCCAATGTTTTCTCATGATTCCTCATGCCCAGGTAAAGATTCTTTTTCCAAAATATTACAAAAAGATGTTTAGTTCTTCAAACTGTATGGTGGCTTGTGATTTCAGTTTGCCCTATTATTTGAGTTTATATCTTTTATTTAAATTAAGTATTATCTGCCAGGGTTTACTCTTTTTCTTTCTGTAATTAATAAATGTTTGGTAGAAATGTGCTTTAAAACTGTTAATATCCCATTCCTGATCACACTTCCAATCCATCAATAAATTTATGTATTTAATCAGTGTGTGCTCATGGTTTACTATCTAATAGTTTATAAACAATTAATAAAATTTTTTAATGTTGGTGCTCCAACTTATCCCAGATTTATCAAGTGGAAGTCCCTTCAATTTGGCTTGTGTGTTCATTAACATATATCTATCATTCTTTGAGCAATTCCTGATTTGGGGCACATTAATCCAAGGAGCCCTTGCTCTTTGTGTGGGTTTAAATTACAATCTGGGGTCACTTACTTTCAGCATTAAGAACTTCCTTTAGTATTTCTTATAGAGTGGTTTGCTAGCAACGAATTCTCTGTTTTTATTTATTTTGGAAAGTCTATTTTATCTTGAAGTTTGAAAGATAGACCTGCTGAATATAAAATTCTTGGTTGACAGGTTTTGTTGTTGTTTTGAGCACTTTGAATATGTTATCTCATTGCCTTTTGGCCTCCATTGTTTCTGCTGATGAATCAGCTAACAATCTTACCGCAGTTCCCTTGTAATCAATTCATTTATTTTATCTTACTGCTTTCAAGATTTTCTCTCATGTTTAACTTTCAGCATTTTTACTGTAATGGGTCTATTTGTGAATCTCTTTGCATTTATCTTACTTGGAGATTGTTGAGCTTCCTGGATGCATAGGTTATTATTTTTCAAGAAATTGAGAGAGCTTTCAGCTATTATTCTTTGAAATTTTTTTGTCTTTTTTCCCCTTTCCTGATATTCTCATTACTTGTACATTGTTGTGCCTAATAGTGTTCCACATTTCTTTGAAGATCTATTCATTTTTCTTCTTATCTGTTCTTGAGCCTCTATAATCTCTATTAATCTATATTCAAGTTCACCAATTCTATCCTCTACCAACTCAAATTTAAATCTACTTCTGAGCCCTTCTTTAAATTTCTATTTTTAAATTTTTCAACTCCAGAATTTATTTTATTCTTTTTTATAATTTCTTTATTGATATTTTCTATTTTATGTGACATTATCATCATATCTTCTTTCACTTCTTTAATTATGCTTTCCTTCTCTGGAACTAGGGACAAGGAGAGAAAAACAGAGCTTCTCTCTGCTTTACACTCTTGCTGTAGGAGTTGAGTGTTTGGTATTGGGGGTCAGCCTGAGGTCCTCTCAACTTGCCTGGCATGGATTCACCACTTCAGGAGCCAGGAATAGGGCTATCAGGGTTCCAGGAATCTCAGCATGCCACACATAAAGTAGAGCCTCTGTCTGTGAGAGAAAGTCCCCAGTTTTAAACTGCATGCCTAGAACTTAGCCTCAGCAACAGCTGCTGGGGAAAGAATAAGAAATGCTACATCCCTGGTCCTCTCAGGATGGAAGCACTCTGAGAGAGAGAGAGCCCTGTGTTCTTGGCTGGAGTAGAGTCTCTGCCTCATTAATTAAGGAGAGAAGAGGGAGGGAGCAGTTTGTTCAAATACACAGACTCCCACCTTTCTTACCTACTTTTCATATATTTTATTTATTCATTTTTCTTGACCACCATTGTATCTTTATTTTATTTCAATGTTTTCTCTCTTTCTTTTTTTTTTTAATTTTATTTTAAGTTCAGGGGTACATGTGCAGGTGTGTTACATAGATAAACTTAGGTCATGGGGATTTGCTGTACAGATTATTTCATCACCCAGGTATTATATTAAGCTAGTCCCCATTATTTTTCCTGATCCTCTCCCTCCTGCCACCCTCCACCTTCCAAAAGGCCCCAGTGTGTGTTGTTCCACTTGATGTGTCCATGAGTTCTCATCATTTAGCCCCACTTATAAGTAAGAATATGTAATATTTGGCTTTCTGTTCCTGTGTTAGTTTGCTGGGGATAATGACCTCCAGCCCCAACCATGTTCCTGCAAAAGACATGATCTTTTTCCTTTTTATGGATGCATAATATTCCATGGTGTGTATGTACCATATTTGCTTTATCCAGTCTATCATTGATGGACATTTAGGTTGGTTCCGTATCTTTGCTATCATGCAGCATTTCACTCAAAACCATACAATTACATGGAAATTGAATAACCTCCTCATGAATAACTTTTGTGTAAATAATGAAATTAAGGCAGAAATCAAGAAGTTATTTAAAACTAATGAAAACAAAGATACAGCATACCACAATCTCTGGGACACAGCTAGGCAGCACTAAGAGGGAAATTTATAGCACTAAATGCCCACATCAAAAAGTTAGAAAGATCTCAAGTTAACAACTTTAATATCACAACTAACAAAATTAGAGAACCAAGAGGAAACAAATCCCAAAGCTAGCAGAAGACAAGAAATAACCATAGAGTTTATAGAATATTTGCTTCTTTACTTGCCACTTGCCCTTAGGACCATTTCCTGATATTTTGACGAGTTGATTTTTTTGTTTTGTCTTTAAAATTTTAACGAGTTTCACTTGAAAGTGGGTCAGTAAAGCTACTCATTCTATCATGCCAGTTGATTTTCGTAACTCAACGTTTAACTTCTTAACTGGCTGCATTCTTTTTGCCTATATACATTTCAGAGTTTCTAAATATCAGAGTTCTCTTGCATTATCCACAGTTGCAGCTTTTTCAGATCTTTGCATTGTCTCTTCTCTCTGCATAGAACTCCCTTTCCCTAGATAGTCACAGGGCTTACTCCCTCTCCTCCTTCACATGATTGCTCAAGAATCATCTTTTTAGCAAGGCTTTCCCTTGCCACCCTTATTTAACAATGAACTCTATTTCCAAACTGACACTCTCATCCTCTTTTGCTTTCTTTTTTCCTGCTGCACGACATTCATCACTATCTATGATACTGTATATTTACTTACTTGGTTATTGTCTTTCTCACTCCAGCAGAATACAGACTGTGTTTGGCCAGAGGCGTTTTTCCCCTAATCTCTTTTGCTCCCTGCTGAATCCTTAGCATCTTTAAGTGCCCTGCACATAGTGGGCACTAAAAATGTATTCAATAAGATAACATTCTTGGTGTCTTACATGTATTAACTCATCTAATGCTGACCTATGATCACTAATAGTAACAACAATCAATGAAAATAATTATTAATAATGTTCCCTGCTCTTCAGACATGGAAACTGAGGTACAGAGAAGGTAAATACAACCAGACCACAATAGGGGCAGGATTTGAACCCAGGCCACTTGACTATTAAATTTTCATTCTCATTCTCCTCACTCCCAGAAACTGGTTTCTTTTTCAGAGCACTAACTCAACTATTTCCAGTTTATATGTTAAGACATTGGTTGATGTAAGTTACGGTTATTAAGATTTCAGAGTATTCACATTTTAATAATTCAATCTTAAGAATCAAACCCCTTTAAATATCAGGTGAGTCTCTTTTTTAAAGTTATATTTCAGACAGGAGATAAAGAGAATTATTTTTTAAAGAAAAGGAATTTGATTGATGCTTCTTAAATAAGCAGTGGCCTATTTGCCCTGCTCATGGGTATCCAGCAATTAAATTAAATGAGGTATAATAGCTGTAAAATATACAATTAGTGCTCACTCTTAGTTTCTAGGAATTATGTTAATGTAGCTGGATGTTGCATCAACCAATCTCAATGGAAATTATTTTTAAAACCCTATAATATACTGACAAGTATCTCTTTGAATCTAAATTAGAATAGAAACTCTATAATGTATTAAAATCAACATTCTCATATTTGAAATAAGTAGAGAAATATAACTTGCTGGTATTACTGATCTACCTAATATAAATTAAAATTATAAGATTATACCATGAAATGGATAATAAATATTATCAATTGATATATGTGGATGATGGAATTATGAATAATTTTTAAATTTCCATATTTTTTATATATTTAAAATAAATGTATCTTCTCTGGAATCAGAAAAAATAGTGGTTAAGTGTTAGAAAACACTAAAGAGCTTTGTTTTCATGAGAAGAAGCTTTCATTGCTAAACATTTAAATAAGCCCATTTACTGCCATGTTATGGATGTTTCTACATATGTAAATATTTTAACAACTTGTAGATTCATTTTACACAGGTACAATTAAGTGGATCTAGTACTTCCGAAACTTACTATATAAACAATTTAATATGATATATTACATATGATGACTATACTTTCTCTTTAATTTTTTGATACTTAATAATTATACATATTTATGAAGTACATGTGATATTTTGTTATATGCATGCATTGTGTAATGATCAAATCAGGGTATTTAGGATATCCATCACCCCAAATATTTTCTTATATAAAGACTCCTTATTATAAAGTTTGAGTCTTTAGTAATAGAAAAGGCGGCAGAGGTTAAGAGCTTAGACTCTAGGGCCATACACTTCAGGTTTTAAACTCTAGCTCCGTCATTCTTGAACTGTGGGACAATGGACAAGCTACTCAGAGTCTCTGTGACTTAGTCTCATCTTTCATAAAAAGAAGGCAATAATTACTCCTGTTTTACAGGATTGTTGTGGGCATCAAAGGAATTGACAAGTTAAACTTAGGGCAATGCCCTGACATGCATTTGCTAGCGTGGTTATATTAAATTGTAAGCCTCTTGAAGTTAAGGGGAGCTGCTTCATTTACTTCTGCTCCTTACACGTGGAAAACCATCAATACATGATTACAGGACAAATGATGGGATTCATTCATTTGAGAACTAAAATAAAAATGAGAATTACACAGTCAATAAAACAAAAATTAGAATGTTCTGTGGACTGTCACATGTGAGATCTCTGTCAGTATTTCTCTTGGCTCCCAACTAAGAGTTCTAGGAAGAGAAAGGTCTCATTTTTCACTGTAAACTCTAGAGATTTTTCTGAAGCTAGACAAACAAGAAATCGAATGTTTTAAAGCCAGGACTTTATATGAAAGTAATAGAACCTCAATTCTAATTAGTTTATGTAACAGAAAAAAAGAGACATGCTTGGCTTATTAGCTACAACACAAGAAGAGAGGCACTGGAGCTGGCCTTTGGGATAACTAGAATCAGGTATGTCCATCTACAAGCAGCAGAGCCCAGCTGTTTCTGACATGCTTTCTCTCTTGGTCTTGCTCCTCACCCTTTGCCTCTTGCCCATTTCTCCCTTGCATGTTGGCTATGTTCTTTCCCACTGCGAGAAGTTTCTGTGTAGGATGGGGGACATGGCTGCCAGCAGCCCTAAGCTCCATCCCCAGATCCTCTCAAACAGAGAGGAGAGAAATCTTACCCAACATATCCCATCATAAAACGTGCCTGGAAAGGCTTCTTTGGCCCTGCTTTGGTATTTTTCCCATCTCTGGATAAACCATCATGTCTAAGAAGGAGGATCACATAAGATACGTACTTGTCTCCCTGCCCTGGGGTTTGTTATTGTTATTTTCCTCTTCATTTGGACTGGCTAGATTATTTTAGTGAATTCCTTCCCATCTATGCCCCAGTGTTCAATCTCTGATGTTGCTCTTCAGGGAGCACACCTCAGGGTATGTCCACTGTCACTCTTTCCATGACCACACTCAAATGTTAAACTCCTCTAATGTCTAGAGGTGAGGAAGAAGTGGCTCCCCACAAAACATGTGACAGATAGACCAGTCAGGCTGTTGCAGAAATACCAAGTGTCAAGTGATCATCTCAATTTGTGCCTAGTATATGAAATAATTTAGATTTGGGGAGTTAGAGCCTATATTCAATTAAACAGCCTATATTAAATTATGGAATTACTAAGGTAGGACATAGAAGCTTAACTGAAAATATTCCAAAGTAGAAATGTCTCAGCTCTCTGTGTGGGTTAGGGCAGGATTTATATGATCTGCTAACCTCTCCCAGTTTTTAAGATTAATGATTATGGTTATATTGCCCTACTTGGAAAGAAGGTAAAGCCCAACAATATTTCCAACATCACTTACTATCCCTGATTTTCTATTAAAGCAAAAATATTTCATATTTTCTTATCAATGCAAAACAGAAATGAATACCTTTAATATCTGTAATTCTAGAGTCTTCTTGGATTCACCTGGGAAGGAAGGAAGATTTAGATTAATTACTGTGAAGCATGGTAAGAATTGAGGTACCAAAAGAATTCTAAGTCACAATGAAGGCCAATTGAAACTGGATGGCTTAAATTGGAAATAGTTCAAGACTAATGGCCTTTTCACTCTTTAAATGAATTCACCATATTAAAGGCATAGTACTAGTTTTAAAATATACACATAATACTTAAATGTACACCAGAACTCTTGAAATGTATACCATTTAAATATATACCAGAATGCTTTCCACATAAGGGTCTAAATAATGGCCCCAGTAACCTTGGATATTTACACTGTGCTGCCAGGTGCTGCATTTTTTTTTTTTCTGAGATGGAGTCTTGCTCCATCACCCAGGCTGGAGTGCAGTGGCACCATCTTGGTTCACTCCAACCTCCGCCTCCCAGGTTCAAGTGATTCTCTTGCCTCAGCCTCCCAAGTAGCTGGGATTATAGGCGTCTGCCACCACACCCAGCTAATTTTTTGCATTTTTAGTAGAGATGGGGTTTTACCATGTTGTCAAGGCTGGTCTCAAACTCCTGACTTCAGATGATCCATCCACCTCGGCCTCCCAAAGTGCTGGGATTACAGGGGTGAGCCACCGCACCCCACCCAGGCACTGAATATTTTAAGTGTGGTGTATAGATCCTATTTATACCAAAAATCATATGGCTACAGAAGCCATCTGTTTTTTAATTAGATAAAAACTGATTGACTTCCTAGTTAGATTGAAAGATCTTGTTTTACTCACAATTTAGTATTTTACATGAAACTCTTGACCTTTACTTAAAAGTCTATCAACAAAATCTCAGACCTAGATGAAAAGAATTAAAAGTTTCATGCTAAAGGTATTTTCCTTCTTTTTTTTTTTTTTTTGGTATTTTCCTTCTTTATGAAAATTTTCTTAGAATCTGTAGCTTCAATTAAAATTGCACAGGTCATTTGATCCAGCATTTTCACGAGCACTAACAAGCAAATAAATAATCATAGACTTGGGAAAAAAAAACTCTAGCTACATGCATATTCATTACGGTGTCATTTATAGTAGCAAAAAATTGAAAGATAAATGTGCAATAATAGGAAAATCTAAACTATGACAGAAATAAAGTATGGCATATCTATCCATCCACTAGAATATTATGTAATCACTGAAATTGATGTTGAGGAAGAATAGGAACTAAAAAGATATTATAAATATATCATAAAATTTGTTTTAAAATATTATAAAATAGTAAAATCCCATTGTTTAAATATGTATATAAATGGAGGAAAAAAACCATGATACACACCAAAATATTAATAAAGTGATTTGAGCCTAGGTAGTAGACTATGGATTTCCTTTTTTTTATTTTATATGTTTCCTAAATTTTCTATTTAAAAATCTTATATTTATGTAAGAAAAATAAGAAATAAAAATTATTATTCACAATTGAGACTTTTGATATTAAAAATACTTGAACAGTACTAAGAATGGGTACTATGTGGAAACAATTTGTCATTAGCAGATTACCTATTCTTCTTTGGAGTGATTTCTCTGTGACCTTTCACAGTATTTCACAATTCTGTCCGAGGCTTTATCAAAATCTATGGACATCTGATCAAAACAAAAATTAACAGAAATCCACAAAAGATCTATTAGGGACATTACTTTTGTGAATAGATAGCACTCTGGGGACAGTCACTGTGTTATCTTTTTCATCTTAATTTCACTGCTGGGCTTAACAGTGCTTTGTGCCTACCAGTGCTCAATCATTGGATCAATGTTGAATGACTGTTAAACTCCTTGATGTCAGAGCTAATTGCTGATAACACCCTACGGGTTTGCTATGAGAGGTACATAAATTGCACCTGCCAAAATGAGAACCCAAAGCTGTCTCTGGGGATCAAAATTAAGGACAACATAACTTTGCTTTGCTAGCTGTGAATTTGATTTAAAAGGAAAAACAAACAAGAAACAAAAAACCCAGAGTTGATTCCAGAACGGAATATGTGTAAAGAGTTCACATTTGTTGTATCTTAGTTGGTATTCCACAATACGATTTTTAACAGGTCCTTCATTTTGATCTCATCTGCTATGAACTAATGTGACTACAATAGGTCAGATAAACTGTCACTCTCCTAGAAGAATGGAGCAGTGTAGTACAAATGTCATTATTTTAAAGTAACATTCTTTTTGCCTAACCCATTGTCCAGTTGTATTTCAAGTGAAGACATATTTTCTAAATTAAATTTATCTTTTAATACTATAAGGAGTCCTTATCTCCAGGCATGCTTTTGTACTTGGTATCACTTCAGTAATTTGAATCACCTACACAAGTTCAAGGAAAGCACTGTGAACATAACAAGTCCTTATCTAAGTCCAGGGTATTTTGTTCACCTAGTTTACTGCCTTACCATCTGCCCTTTACTTCTGGAGGACTTTCAATAAAGCAGGAGCCAAAGTAAATGCAGATACCCCACTGCTATCTATTTAACTTTCATTAAGTGAGTTGGTGCAGTGCTCAGGCGCCTTCTCAAAACCAGCCCATCATCTAAGAGTATTTACATAAGACTCTTTGCATTATATTCCAACCTCTGCAACACTAGTATTAACTACTGACATCTGCCAACTCTGACTGGTAAGTGCTTTACAGTATCAATTCATCCCAAGCAAAAAGCATTTCTGAGTGCTCCAGTGCTCTTGTTCATGCCAATAAGAAGTATCAAGGCTCATATGACACCTAGAAGAAATTAGTACCCACATTCAAAGAAAAGTCTTTGTTATTTCCCAGAGTATTATGTGGACTTTATTGAGATGACTGCATCTGACACCTGCTGTAATATAAAATGCAGCTATAATTAGCCAACTGATGCTCACTGCAGTTTAGGTCGAATCCCTTCTGTGGGAATTATGCTTTAAAATATTCAGAACTCCAAGTGGCTCTCATTACATTTAATTTTAACTTAGAATTAGGTGGTCTAGAAAAAAAATTTAGGATTGTAATAGCCCCCTGCTGAATGCCACACAGCAACGTGAAAACCCATAGGGTTTTTTTCCCCTTCTAAAAAAAAAATGAGAACAGCAGACTACACTGCAGCCTTCAATTGAAGTCTGGCTTTGCTTAATTGTACTTTTTGCACTCATCAGTCTCTCCTCTTCAGAGCAAGCTACAAAAATTGCCTGAATAGCCAAAGAAAAGTTTCCCACAGTCACTGGCCACAGAAAAACACTATTGTCCTTCCTCACAGTTTGATGGACAACATTTCTATAAATGGGTAGCCAGGCTGTCAATGGTACCCTTGCTGAAAAGGCAAAAGAAGAGAACAGATTCTGCCAATATCTGACAAAGCATGTTAACACATAATCAGGCATTCACTAGTCAGGCAGCTGCCCCTGGGACCTTCATCACACAGGTGCCTTTAAGCCATTTCCTATTCACAGATAAAGGAAACAAACAGGAGATACCTGGGAAAGGAGCAGTCTATTATGGTTTGCCAAATGTCCATCTTCTGGGCTGTGTGTAAAAGTAGAAAAAGGAAAAAAAACCCTGTAGTTTCAACTGAGAAATCATAAAACAGCCAAACACTTACAAAACCTTTAAATTAAGCTGTGGAGTTTTTTCCCTTTCCTTTTCTCTATCTTTATTTTCGTGGGGGGAGTGGTGTGTGGATTTTCTGTTTGTTTATATGACATAGCAGCACTCAAGTCTAACAACAAAGGCCATCTTTTCCTTGGTAGCTTATCAAATGCATTTGCCCAGCCTTCGTGTGAAATGCTAAGGCCAAAATAAATACTCACCTGGTTCAACTGAGTCACAAAAGGGTTTACTTTGTCACCTGAAGCCATTTTTCCTAGACACTCACACATTCTCTCCCTTTTTGTTTCAGGATTTGGGGTCAGTAATGCCAAGGGGTCATGGGGTGGATGATTCTCCAGGAAAGCAGAAATTCTGGACCATTTCTTGAGGAACCACCAAAATAAATACTTCAGAAAAATGGTTAGCATTGTTTATTTCTTCATAAGTGCTCAGACTGAGAACATTATTTCCACATTGTGCCTATCTATCCAATCAGAGGAAATATCAGAATTTAACACTCCATTAAGCTAATGGTCCCACAACCATGTATGACACTAAAACGTGCATACTGACATATGGCTGTTCTTAAGACATTTTCAAATTAAAATTTAATGATTACTACCTTTAAGTTGTTAAGTAAGAATTTCTATTTTCTTTCTTCATTTTCATTTTACTGATTATCATACTGTCAACTCTCCTATATTTAAAGTGTGGTACACTTATGAGGAAAGAACCAGGAATACAATTTTATGAGGTGATATGAAGTTCTTAGGGATCTCAGATTGACTAACATGTAGTTATTAGGATACAATTTGAAAACTGACACACTCAAAATCACAACTTTTAACCTAAAAGGCAAGTACTACAAAACTACTGGAGAAAAAAAATCAAGAAAATAATTAATCCAAACCAGTGCCAAAAGTTGAAACTACTGCTTTTCCACCTAACTTTGTAAATAAGCAAAGTTATTTAGAGCTTCCTCATCTGCAAGATAGGAGTGCAATGCTTAATATTACTGTTTGTTGAATACAATGCTCAGCAAATGGAACAAAACCAATAAAGGATCACGAATACCTTAGAAATATAACACTGTATTCTCTGACTTAAACTTTATTTTCTTCTTTATTTCTTCTAACACATTTATTTAATAAAATATAAATAAAATTACGAGGTCAATTTTAGTTATTAAATAGATAGCAAATTAGGATTTATAAAGTTTATAATCCTTACAAATATAAAGACATTAACAAACCTTTCCTTAAATTTAATTCAATTGAATAATATTTAGAAACTGCCAATATATAATCATCGTCATTACTGCCAGTATGCCTATTATGTAACAGGTACGTTATGTAGGTTTTATTATTTAATCCTTACAACAACCATCTGAGTCAGGTACAATTATTTTCCCTATTTTACAAGTAGGAAACTGAAGGTTTGAAATACAAAATGAGTTAAACTTCTCTACTTTTTTACTAAGTTTCAGGGCTTGGATTTGGACTCAGTTCTGTCTCCTTCTAAAGACCATGCTTGTCCTATGAAACCATGGTTTATGTTTTAATAAGTAGAACAAAATAATTTTTTTAATTTATGATTTGAAAATGCAACATGCTCTTTTATTAGGTAGCATGTGTATATTTTTTATTTTATGATACATGTGTGTATTTTTATCATTATGACATAAGTTAGACCAACCTCTTATCTTCAGGTAAAATAATCAAAACCTTTTTTGGATAGTCGAATTAGGATTTTGTTTTTCTTAACTATTCAAAGTGAAAGAGCATCTCTCCATAACCAAATTTACACGTGAAAATTTTCACTCAAAAACTAAACACTATCTCCCCAACCAGACTGAACTTCTTTAAGGTTGAAAAGGAACCCTGTTTTTAGCTGTCTCAAGATTTATGATAAAACACAGCCTCGTAGGAATCTCTTCTTTAGATGTAGCCCATAAAACTCCTACAACTTAAAACACTTTTATTCTGGCTTCAGTTGAATCCAGAGTTTGTCAGTTTTGCCTACCAAATCAAATCTTTTCTAAACATCTAAACTTTTTAGCCTCATGTTTCAATTCATAGAAATCTTGATCTGAATTGATATGCCACTTCAATTCTAATCTCATCCTTGCTCCAACTGAGCAAATCTCATCTCTGCTTCTTCCTTCTTCATTCCCATTTCTGGACTCTAAGTTACTGTGTTTCTGACGAGAAATACCCTCTTTCCTTCTTTCTGTCATTCTAAATGTAGTATTTCATGTCTATATAATGGTACACTTTCTCAATAAAATGTTCTTAACTCACTCCACTTACCATTAGTCTTTCATGTAATTTCATCTATCGTCTTTTTTTCTTTTTTGAGATGGAGTTTTGCTTTTTTTGCCCAGGCTGGAGTGCAGTGGCATGATCTCAGCTCACCGCAAGCTCGGCCTCCCAGGATCAGGCAATTCTCCTGCTTCAACCTCCTAAGTACTTGGGCTCACAGTCGCCTGCCATTATGCCCAGCTAATTTTTTTCGTATTTTTAGTAGAAACAGGGTTTCACCACATTGGCCAGGCTGGTCTCAAACTTCTCACATCAGGTGATCCACCCACCTCGGCCTCCCAAAGTGCTGGGATTAAAGGCATAAGCTGTCCTTATTTTTTCATTATGTAGCCTATCACCATTCACTTGATTGATATGATGGCTAGCCTCATCCTCTAATTGATTAATGGAGCCTAGACCTATATTTTCTACCAAATTATGTCCTCCTTGGGGGCAAAAGAAAGACCGCAAATCTATAAATGAATGAATGAATGAATGAATGAATGAATAGTAAGAGTTGACCCTAATGCTTCATATACTATTGTCTCATAAATCCTTGAAGAGGGTTATCATCCATTGATATACTCCCAGAGTTCTACCACTAGAAAAGGAAGAAATCCCACACTGAAATCTGACTTGAACTAAGAATGAGTTAGAAGAGTTGCCATCTCTAATCTTTCCTGTGGAAATTTCCTGTGGAAATCATTAAGGCACTAAACATTCTGGCTTTTCTCCTTCTAGGCACATGAGGGCATTGCTCTTCTTGACCCCATTTGAAATTAACCTGGTGATTTGCTTTAATCAATTAGTGTGATCAGAAATGACAAATAGTCATTCTAGGGAGAAAGTTTAATAGTCTGTGTGCTATTTGCCATTTAATTTTTCTTTGCTGCAGTAATTGTGGAAGAATGAAGATGGAGCCCCCTCCTCAGCCAGGGTCCTTAAATAAGGAAAATGTAAAGCAGCGTCCCCGGCCAACTTATGGCCACCATGTGAAAGGAGTAAGAAACAAAGTTGCCCTGTTTTAAGCCACCAAGGTTCATTACTGCAGCACAGCCTCTCCTATGCTGACTAATAACTTCTTAATGTCAATCTGGGACACCGTACGCCAAAATGGGAGGAGACTGAAAAACAGAATGACTGGCTAAATTAAAGCATCTTCAAATATGATCCAGAAGTATATTAGATTAGGTATTTCATTTCTAAAACTGGTGGATAAAGACTTAAGTTCAATACATCCTTCAAATGTCTTTTTACTGAGTTGTTCACAATTACATTTCTTTCTCCCCTTTGGTATCCATTGTCCCTTCACCCTTGGCACATTATTTTGAAATTTTGAAATTGTATAGTGATCACAGACTTCACTAAAATCTTAACCACCAAAAAATTGAGTGGTATATTTCTATAACTTTTATATGTAATATTTCTGATTTAATATTAAAATATCATTTGTCTCCTCATAGATGCAGCTGCAAAATCATATGCCTATTTTTGGCTTTATTTTGCTATTGGTATGTCCAGGTAGTCAAGATACGAGATCACTAATCTGACTCTACTGATCTATTTAAGAGTTGTTTTTACCTATTTATGGCATAAATACATAAGTGTTTTCATGTGTTTCAAAAAAGAAACATGTATCTAAAGTTTCAAATATGAAATATGAGAACCTATTGAGTATGCTTATTTTGTTTTTACTTTTATTCTCTTTTATATAACAATATGCTGACAGATACATTCCCCTATGACTACATTCTTCACCATATGTAAGTACTGTATAGTTACGAATAATGAAATGATTAAAAAGCATAATGAAAGAATGGCACAACTTTTTTTTTAATCTCTCACTCTTGAGGACTCATTGCAATATTTCCTGCTCCATATTAAACTTGAGAGCTTCTGAGAAGTATTCTTAGAATTCTGATCTTTTGGAAAGAATGATGATTCAATTAGAGTTTTTTTTAATCACGATGATTACTTTATGATAATGATTTTACATGGCTAAGACGTTGCACTTACATTGCACTTAGATGCAGCATTTCATTTCAGCAAATTCCAAGAACCATTCATGACTTTATTATTGTACCTGATTTTTACAAGTTCTTTATCGAACAACCTCTTTATTCCTAGTGGAAATGGGGAAGCTATTTGAGAGGTACGATGATACCAGCACCAACTGAAAAACTTAACAAAATGAGGACCATCAGAACCATTTGAAAGCAAACCTGAAATCCTCATTCATAGTCTTAAGTAATATGTTGGAATTGGTTCAGAAACCAGTCTTTTAGAGGTCCTTTGAAATTGTCTTGGGGTTTTATTGGCTAAATTGTGCCTTCTGTACCACATTTTACATTATGACATTAGTTTCCTCTCACAATAGAAGGAAGGAACTAAGACGATATCACCTCATCATTTCTAACAATGTCTTGCTAGCTAGGACTGAAACTAGCCAAATTTCTGAAACTTCATTCATTCAAGCAGCAACACATGAATAGAAATGTCATTAAAAATTGTTTTTTGTTGTTATACAAAAATATTTATATTGTAAAACTTTAATAATTTTTTTCTTTTGCCATCCCCTTTTAAGGTATTCAGTTTGTCAATGCTCATTCAACCAATATTTATTGAACCCTGACTATGTTAGGGAAATGAAACCCATGACATCGCATGGAAATAGAAAACAGATGCTATGTTTGAATGTCCCCTCCAAAACTCATGTTAAATTTTAATTGCCATTGTGATGGTATTAAGATGTGGGACCTTTAAGAAGTGATGACACATTGTCACAGGAGTGGGTTAGTTATCACAGGAGTGGATTCCTTATATTAATAAAAGGGATGAGTTTGGCCCCTTTCCCGCTTGCTTTTGCTCTCACACTCTGTGCCCTTCTACCTTCCACCACGGAATAACACAGCAAGGCCTCACCAGGTGCTGAGCAGATGCCAGTGCCAGCCTCCAGAACCATAAGCCAGATAAATTTTTCTTTATAAATTACCCAGTCTGTGGTATTCTGTTACAGCAAGACGAAACAACTAAGACAGTAGGTAACAATATATGTCATAGGAATAGCACAGACCATACTGGCTCTCTCAAGGAAGCTTCTAGTTGTGAGGGGGTCGGAGAAAGTCTGGTGGAAAGGGTGAGTCTCAAGCTGAGTCTTAGAAAAAAAAAGGTGAGATTTTACCTATTATAAATAGGAATAATGAAGCAGAAGTTAAAATGCAGGGGGACAATATGAATGGCAAGGAAATGAGTCTACTGTAGAAACTGCAAACCACTTACACAAAGTAGAAGTGTGAAAATAGGATGTTTCCAGTCAACAGGGCATGGTAGAGTTTTAGTTGTTAAAGCTGGTGGTGGATGGTGTGTGATCATATGTATTCATGTATAGTGAAGATGTCCTCCTTTGGGAGAGACAAATGAAGTTCACAGAGGAAGCATAAAGGGATGGTATGAGTTTAGTCTTGGAAATAAAGAATAATTCTTCCTTTGAGACAGCAACAATCCTACTTTACCAAGAAAGAACATCTGAGGAGGTCACAACACTTATTGTGTGTTTTCTTACTTTCCCTCTCCTCTAAAGAAAGCATCTCAGCCACTAAATCTATTTTTTCATTCACAGATACTTTCATTTTAACGTTTATTGAACATACCTACTATGTGCCAGAAACTGTTCTGGGTGTGATGGGTACAAAGATCAATCAGCTACTTCACTATTGGCATACCATTGCCTAGCATATGATTGATACTCAATAAATGTTTGCTGCTTTAAGGTAGAGATAACAGAAAAGAGAAAGCACACACTAGTTATCTGTGAATTTCTCAGTAAAGTAGGATGGTTATTATCTGGTGAGAATGGAAAGGGTAAGTAGTGAATTAGATGTGTGAGCAACAAGAGATTTGAAGCATCTGCTAAGGGAAGTGTGCTAGGGAATAAATGGGAGATCAATATCAAGATAGCCTAGCAGCAACAAGAACCCAGTTGGAATAGGAGACATTGATTTTTGTAGTAGGGCAGGGTACACATGGTGGTATGACTTTCTCCAAGAGTACTATTTTAACAGAATTCTCTATAGTACAGAAAAAGGATCGGGGAAACACATAGGTAGTGGTGGTGGAAGGTGAGAATTGGCCTGGAGAAAATATAGGGATTTAATAAATGCAAAGTGGAATTTGCATTTTGCTAAAGGCAAGTCCTCTCTCCCCCAAATAGCTTGATGTTACATGATATTTCCCCCATATTCTTAACCCATAAAAAATGAATTACTGTCTTCTAAACTGTTCTATTCTAAATTGCATTTCAACACGACTTCTGAAATAGCTGTACCATTACTAAACTTGTTGTAGAATTCTTTATTTTTATCAGGATTTCCACAAAAGTGTCTTTTCATGATAAAATCCTACCCTGAACTTTTGTAAAAGTATAGAAATGTTAAATGCAGGATCTTACAAAAATTAATATTAAAGTAATAAATAATATTTACTTCTTTCATCGTAAGATTGTGGAAATTCCATACAACAAACCCTATAAATTCCCTTTTTGAATAAATGAGACCCTTTCAGAGAACATTAAATCTATAAAAATTAAAGAATAGCCTCCATTGATTTAGCTACTATGATTTTTATTTATGCTGTTTGTTATCTACTTAGATTTTACATATTTCATGTGTCTCCATATTCGAAGTTACTGTAAGAACATATGGCAATATGGCATTCACTTATTCAAAAATGACGTGATTAAATATAGCACAATTCTAAACTCTTTTTGGGAGAATTAGTATCTTTTATTTTAATCAATCTTCCGACACCAGGATTTTCCTCAGCTTAAATTGATTCCTGGTTTTAAATGAAAAGAAGCTGACTGACTCTGACTGTTCTCAATTCCCCTCTCTTAGAAAACCAGGTAGATAAGTCCATGTAAGTTGCTGTGAAGTTCTCAGGAGACTACCACTCAAGAGGATAAGAACTCAGAAGCTCTTGAAGCATATGGAGTATCTTTTCCTTTAAAATTCTCAGGACAGGGCCGGACTCACACCAGACACTCGAATACTTGTGTGACTAGACTCTGTACAACCCAAGAGTAGGGCTGTATGTGACTTATTCACAGTTGAATCTCCATTGCCTACCAAAGCATCAGGCATATAAAATTAATGTTGAGGAGAAAGGAAGCCTAAAGGCCCAAGATAGTTAGCTTCAGTTTTAAGTAACAACATTCTCTTAGACAGTATACTGAAAGGGACAGGCATTGAACAAAACATCTGCACTTTAACAACTGTCTTAATAATAGCACGTGTTATTAAACACCAAAGAACTTTTGGAACTACTCACATTAAAAAAATTTAGAAAATTGCATTCAAATTATAGGTAATTTACATATGAAATTGCTTGCAGTTAATGTGTTGCTTCATAGGCACACATTTGTTCATATAAATTTTAGTATTTTCTTCGCTCATGATTTAACTAACTTACCTTCTCAAGAAAAACTATACTTTAAATCTCAATAGTTTTTCGTTTTCTCTTTGTGAGGGAGACAATGCTGCTGTTTGGGTACAAGGATAGGAGGTAAAGCCAGTTGAAAGGATTTTAAAACAATAACAAAGCAGATAATACCATTTATTTTCTTCAGGGAGATTTTCCAAGTGTTTTGGAAACCTATTTGTATTGACAAAATAAATTAGATGAAATTGACAGAAAAGAGTGCTCTCATTATGAAAGTTCAAAATATGGACTATATTACCCTTCAGTTATTGCTAATAACAAGAATTTACCTTACTATTTCAGTTTATAGTTTACAACATGCTTTCACATACTCTATCTCAATGGATTTGAACAACTAATAAGGTGTCATGCAGCTAATATTTGCCCACTAATTTTTTCCATTTCCTTGATTATTCAAGCAATTCATAGTCATTACAGACAGTTAAAATATGAAGAAACATACAGAAATACTTCATTCTAAACCAATCACAATACTTTGGTGAATTTCTTCAGTCTTTTTAAATGCACTCTTACTACATTTTAGTTAACAGTCTATGTACAGTTTATTATTCATATTTTTCTTTTGACAGTATAACAAGCATTTTCCCACTTTGAGTGTTCAAATATCATTTGAATAACTGCATATTTCTAGTTTTAAACATGCATAAATAGAAAGATATGGTGGATATCTTTATGCTAAAAAGTTTTTGTATCTCAGAATATTTTCTTAAATAAATTATAAGATTATGTTTAGCAAAGAGTAGAATCAACTGCAGAAAAGTTTTGATTTTATGTAGCCAATCTTAATGTCATTGAGAATAATTTTATTTTTGCCTTCCTTAAAAATCTATAGAAAATTTTCCTTCCATCTCTCTTAAAGACAGGAGCCCTCAAATCACAGTTTGCATTATTCTTCTCATTATGTTCTCCAGTAAAAAAAGAAAACATCTAGTGCTATCTTGGTATAAAAATATACTTAGGCCAGGTGCAGTGGCTCACACTTGTAATCCCAGCACTTTAGGAGGTCGAGGCGGGCAGATCACGAAGTCAGGAGTTTGAGACCAGCCTGGCCAACATGGTGAAGCCCCATCTCTATCAAAAATATAAAAATTAGCTGAGCATGGTGGTGTGTGCCTGTAATCCCAACTACTCAGGAGGCTCAGGCAGGACAATCGTTTGAACCCAGGTGGTGGAGGTTGCAATTAGCCAAGATCACACCACTGCACTCCAGCCTGGGCAACAGAGTGAGACTCTGTCTCAAAAAAAAAAAAAATATATATATATATATACACACACACACACACACATACACACACACACAAATATATTTAAAGAATGTCATCAATATTTATATCGTTCTCTTTTCAAAATAATGGTTTTTTCTTAAATCTTTCTCCATATGTTGTTTTTCCATTGTTTTTGTGGGTTTCCTGTGCATGAACTCTTCTGCGTGATTTATTACATAACAAAATGCAATGCTTAAACTATGATAAGTACTATGATTTTATTATTTTAAAATAGATTTATAAATAGTAAATGTAAACATTGAAGAATTTCAAGAAACAGAAAAATCTGAACATTAAAACTATAGATAAATATGATAATAATAATGATAGCAGCCAACTTAACTGAGAACTCCTTATTTACTTGGCAGAGTATGCTAGCATTTTACATACATTAACTCAGTAGAGATAATGACATGATTGAGAAAAAAGAAGATAATCACCTCAACAACTAGGAGTGGTGAGCTAACTTACCAACACAGAAAGTACGTTTAGCCTTCCTTTAAATACATCTATACAGACTATTAAGAAGAACTTCTGCTAGTCAACAAAGAGATACACAAAAAGATACTTTCTGATCTTGAGGGTTGCTGTAGAATCTACACTTAGAGTCTATTAAAAATGGAGACGAAAACAATTGTCAGAAGGAACATGACTACTAAGTACACTTTTCCTTTCTTTTAAAATAATAGATGGCTGAAAATAAAAGAGCAACAATGGGAATATAAATGAGGATGATGGCCAGGCACAGTGGCTCACACCTGTAATCCCAGCACTTTGGGAGGTTGAGGCAAGCAGATCACAAGCTCAGGAGTTCAAGACTAGCCTGGCCAACATGGCGAAACTCCATCTCTACTAAAATTATAAAAATTAGCTGGGTGTGGGGTCATACACCTGAAATCCCAGCTACTCAGGAGGCTGAGGCTCCAGAAATGCTTGAAGCTGAGAGGCAGAGGGTATAGGGAGCTGAGACCATGCCACTGCACTCTAGCCTGGGTGACACAGCAAGATTCTCTCTCAAAAATAAAAATTAAAAAAAGAGCTGGTGTGGTGCCTCACGCCTATAATCCCAGCATTTTGGGAGGCTGAGGTGGTAGATCACTTGAGGTCAGGAGTTTGAGACTAGCCTGGCCAACATGGTGAAGCCCCCTCACTACTAAAAACACAAAAATTAGTTGGGCATGGTGGCAGGTGCCTGTAATCCCAGCTACTCCAGAGGTTGAGGCAGGAGAATCGCTTGAACCTGGGAGGCAGAGGTTGCAGTGAGCTGAGATTATGCCACTGCACTCCAGCCTGGGTAACAGAGCAAGACTATCTCAAAAACAAACAAATAAAAAATAAATAAATAAGGATTAATAAGGATCAAAGAAAGGAAAACAATAAAATGTCTTGAAAAAAGTGATTAAAAATAGTAGGCTTATTATATGTACAATCACTATGCTCAGAAGTTTTTTATGTTATCTAATTTTCATATTCACGATGCTATGAAGTAAGCAAAATTATTCCCACATAAACCAGGGAAGAAACTGACTAGCAAATGCATTATGGGGTGTAGAAGTCTGGGTTGGGAAGGAGAAAAGATGGCTGGGTAAAAGTGAGATAAATGGATATATGAAATTTTTATTAAAAATAAACAATTAAGTGGAGCACTAAAAAGATAAGCAAACAGAAATAAATCTGTCTTTAAAAACTGAATAAAACATAGAAAGCCATGAAAATTGTTTGACATTACTTAATACCTGTTTATTGCTCAAGTACTTTTTTGTCTTTAACTCTGGGCTAGTCACCATGGAAAAAGAACAACTGAAAAAATGACATGATCCCTAATGTTATAAGTCTACAAATCTTTTAGAGAAATAATAAAAACAATTATTTACTTACTTAATTGCCCACTATTATACACACATCTCATTGAATCCTTAAAACATCTCTCTGAGGCAGGTCTTATTGCTCCAATCCAAATAATGGGGAACCTGTCCCTTAAAGAGGCTAGGTAAACTTCCTAAGTCACATAGGAAGTTAATGCAAGAGCCAGGACTCTAATTCTAAAGCCCTTAAACACCACTAACTGTCTTTTAGAAGAATTTCAAAAGTGAAATATTTAGAAAGGAAACAAACATAAAGTAGAACATGAAATGCATTATATTCATTTATATTCTGTCTTGTTCCTCATGCAATCTGATATGACAAAACAAACAATATAAATAATAAGTTATTTTGGTACATTGCGAAGGCCTGTAAGAATTAGTTTTTTCTTATGTATGGACTTTGAGATAACCTTTAAAAGGATTGCAAGTCTTGGATTGGAGAAAAGTGGAACATTCAAGACTTCAGAGTACAGCAGACAGAAAGCCCCAAAGAGGAAAATAAAAGAAAAGGAGAAGAAAAGAGGGGAGGGGAGGGGAGAGGAGGGGAGAGGAGGGGAGGAGAGGAGAGAGCAGGGAGGCACAAGCAGTTCAGTCAAGCTATACTTGCAAATATATTTTGAGATAATGAGTGTACAGGAGGGTGCTTGAAGATTGGGTTGGAATGACACTAGCAGTATGTCAAAAATGCCACAGGCTATGCTTGTCTGGGCAAGGCTGAGAAACTAAATGCATGACATCCATAGTTTATTAATGGCATTACCAGTCTATAGAAGCTAATGCATTTTACTAACAAAAGATGGCCTGAGACCCAAAAAAAAAACAACAACAACAACAAAAAAATCATAGAATGGTTAAGCCAGTGGACTTGAAAATAAGTATTTTTAAAAATTGAATGTCATATCCAAATAAGATTTTCTTAAATTCTTTTAAAATATGAATTTATTTTCATGCCATGAAAAGGGTATGCATAAAAAATATGAAGATTAAAATGTACATACTTACGTAAGCTACAGATTCAAATATGCAAAGGTAAATCAAAGACAACCTACACATTTAGAGGAAAATCAATCTATCCTCTTAATTGAACTGCTAGTCAGTTCCTTGGTGCCACTGCTCTGCCCTTATTGATGTGCACCATTAGGAGTTGCAGGAATGAGAGACAGTCAGGGGTCTGGTGGGTGAAAGATAAAGTATGTTGAGTATTGAGGCTACATTTAGGGGGAAAAAAGGACATGAAAATGTACCTAGTAGGAGTAAAGATACTCATTAGTACTGTGTTGTTTTATAGTAAGATTAGTGGCAAATGGGGACTGTGTTAAGGCCACATTTACCTATACCCGAAAGGAGCTGGCTAGAGATCTGAGGAAAAATCAACAGGAAGAGAACAACCTGAAACTGAGACTGTCTTCTGAATGTAGGTAAAGGGGCAACTTCTATAGTCACATCTAGACAAGGGTAAAGTACCATGTTGGCAACATAGAGTTATATCAAACCATTCGTGGGCACTCAGATGCCTTCTGTATATTCTCTGTCATACCTAAATCCTCAGGTAATGGCTTCAGGAGAGTGAATTGCAAAGCAGAGAAAATACCGCTTTTACTACCTGAAAGCAGGACCTCTCCTCCACATGGTCGTTTACATGTGTTAGATGATGCACAGATAAGGTTAGGGCTAAATAGACTAGGCAGATGGTTAGTGCTTAATAAATGTTATTTTATTGTTATTATTCCCCAGGATTACCACAGTGATTTGGACCAATGCATTTGGAGGACCTGTCAGGTGACTTTTTTTCATCACTAGGACTAGCATGCCCACAGAAACAAGTTATGGCTCCAAGATTTAGGGGAGTGACTTTGCCCTATGTTCTTTTGCTAATATAGCAAGCCTAGCCTCATTCCATCCTTACCACTGTCACACTAACCACATCCCATAATAAGCACACTCCCTTTACATATGCTCCACCGTCCTTGATATTCCAGGCAAGATTTTCCCAGGATGGCCATTTCCTTGAAGACTGAACATCATTCAACACATTCTACCTAGTGAACTCTGTGATAAATTCATGATTAGTTTCCACTGTTATTTTGCTTGGTTCCAGATATCTTTTGCTCTGAAAATACATACCATGCTTAACCTGTACAATTCCTTTCTTTATCTACCTAGAAAGATTACTAATCCCATAAAGCAACCCTAATCAGATATGACTTCAATTGCTACTCCCTGCCAGACGAACTTGTGATTGCTGGTCTAATTACCAACATATTTTAGTTTTCTATCAGAAAATTCTTTCCCCAACCTTAACTATGATTAGTGACATATATCGTAAGTTCTCCAAGAAGGAGACAAAAAGTCATAGCTTTTACTGATGATTTTTGTGCATAGTGGTAGTTTCCTAGGTCTGTTGTAACAACTTACCACAAACTGGTAGCTTAAAACAACATAAATTTATTATCTCACAGTTCTGGAAGCCAGAAGTCCAAAGTCAAGTTGTCAGCAGGGTTGGTTCCTTCTGGAGATTATGAAGAGAAACCATTCCATGCCTTTTTCCTAAGCCATTGTCAATACTTGGCATTCTTTGGTTTGTCGCTGTATGTCTTCAATCTCTGCTTCCATGTTTACAGGACGGTCTCTCTTGCTGTCTTCTCCTTTTCTGTTCCTTATAAAGATGCTTGTCATTGGATTTAACACTTGCCCTAATCTAAAATGATCTCATCTCAAGACCTTTACCTGAGTTAGATCTACAAAGACCCTTATTTCAAATAGGGTCACACTCTGAGGTTCTGGGTACACATCTCTTTTAGGGGCCATAATTCAATCCACTACAGTTAGACTGTATTTTTCACTATTAACTGCTGTAACAAAGAACCATAATATCTCAGATGCTCAACCAATGAAGATTTATTTTTTGTTCACATCGCAAGTCAACATGAGTGCTATGGGCCCCTGGGCAGTCTGGTGAATCCTTTGGACTTGTTCTCAGAATAATTTTTTTAAAGTATAAGTGAAATACAGATAATACATAAGATTACAAATAAGATACATAAGATTATAACGAAGAAAACACTTAGGATTATAAATGAAAACAATTATATTGAAATACAATTATCAAAGTAACAAAATAGCAATATATGCTTCTTTATTAAGGTATTGAAATAAAGTAATTGAAATAGAAATGAATTGAAATAAAGGTATTGAAATAGAATTGAATCTAGTAATTATGATAATTTCAAAGAAGTAATGAATAAAAATGATCTACAACTATCTTGTGATTAAAAGAATCTGTGAATTCTGTTGATATCAAAGTCATGGGTACTAATTCGGTAGGTTTTTGCCTTCAATCATGATTGAAGATAATGCTAAATTTCAGATAAAAGGTAGCAAAACTAAATATGCGATTTTTCTTCCATAATCAAGTTTAGGGACTCCTTGATTTCTATCTGTAAACTGTTTAGGGGGGCCTGTGGATCCTAGAACAGAAGCTCCTAAACTGGTGGATGTGGCATTCCTTACACCTCAAAGTCCTGCCCTGGATTCTCTACATCTTATCAGCAGACAGGGAAGAGGAAAACACACCATGCAGCAGGTTTGAGGAGCCAGGCCTGGAAAAGGTGCACGTCACTTCTGTCCACATTTCACTGGTCAAAACTCAGTCATATACCTACACCTAACTGTAAGAGAAGCTGAAATGAAATCTCCAATCCTGGAAGAAGTCCACATGTCTAAAGTCTGATAATATACCTCCACCTTTTTCCCATGCAAGATGGGGCTAAATCCCCTGAGAGACAACTGAGTTTTCACAATTCTTTTGGGAAAAAAGCTCTTAAAGCAGATGTCTTCACAATCAGAGATTATTTCACAATCAAAAATAGAAGACCTAGGGCTGGGTCCTGTGGATCACTCCTGTGATCCCAGTACTTTCAGAGGCCTAGGCCTAGAGTTCAAGAGCAGCCTGGGCAACATAGGAAGACACAGTCTCTTAAAAAAAATTACCCTGACATGGTGGCACATGCCTCTAGTCCCAGGTGCTTAGAGTCTGAGGCAGGAGGATCACTTAAACTCAGGAGTTTGAGGTTACAGTGAGCTATGATTGTGTCACTGAAATCCAGCCTGGGTTGTACAGCAAGATCCTGTCTCTAAAAATAGACAAATAACCCAGTAAAATCTAAGTACATCAGCAATCACACACACAAAAAGTCCAGTTAAAAAAAACCAGAAGATGAATATCACAAAAAACCCAGTACATTTAGTAAATAGAAGAATTTTCTCCAGGCTAAAGGTAACAGAGTGAAAAGAATTTTTAAATGAATACGTTTGATATCTTCAGAAAGAGATAAAGGAGGAAATCGACAATAAGGCAAAAATTAGAATATAATGAAACAGATGATAGTTAAGATAAAAAACCAGTTAGACATTCTACCAGTAAAACACTATTTGAAATTTTTTAAAACCCAAAAGATGGGCTAAATAGAAAACTAAATAGAGAGGAAAAGCACATTAGTGAGTCAGAAGATGGAACTGAGGAAAACTCCCAGCACCAACATGTAAAGAGTCATGAAATATAAAAGAAATATTATAAGACTTTCAGGATAAATCTTTTTAGAAAGAAAGAATAGAGAGAATGATCAGAAGGCATATCTTAAGCAGGAACAGGTAACAGTTTCCCAGAAGTTAAAAAAATGACTTCATCTTTATATTTTAAAAGTTTATCTCATGCTGAGCAAATTTAATTTTAAAAGCTCCATATGGTACAAGAATCAACTCAAGATAGATTAAAGACTTAAATGTGAGACCCAAAAACTATAAAAACCCTGGAAGGAAACCTAAGCAATACCATTCTGGACATAGGAACGGGCAAAGATTTCATGACAAAAATGCCAAAAGTGAATAAACAACCAACAGAATGGGAGAAAATTTTTTAAAACTATGCATCTGGCAAAGGTGTAATATCTAGCATCTATAAGGAACTTAAACAAATTTACAAGAAAACAAACAACCCAATGAAAAAGTGGGCAAAGGACACGAACAGACACTTTTCAAAAAAATACACACATGTGGCTAACAAGCATATGGATAAAAGCTCAGCATCACTGATTAGAGAAATGCAAATCAAAACCACAATGAGATACCATCTCACACAAGTCAGAATGGCTATTACTAAAACGTCAAAAAATAACAGGTGCTGATGAGGTTGTGGAATGCTATGCACTGTTGGTGGTAGGGTAAATTAGTTCAATCATTGTGGAAAATGGTGTGACAATTTCTTGAAGACCTAAAAACAGAACTGCCATTGTACCTAGCAACCCCATTACTGAGTATATACCTAAAGGAATACACACTGTCCTGTCATAAAGACACGTGCACGCTATGTTCACTGCAGCACTATTCACAATAGCAAAGATGTGGAATCAACCTAAATACACATCAGTGGTAAACTAGATAAAGCAATTGTGGTACATATACACTATAGAGTACTATGCAGCCATAAAAAGAACAAGATCATGTCCTTTGCAGGAACATGGATGGAGCTGGAGGGCATTATCCCTAGCAGGAACAGAAAATCAAATACCACATGTTCTCACTTATAAGTGGGAACTAAATAATGAGAACACATGGACACATAGAGGGGAACAAAAGACACAGGAGTCTACCAGAGGGAGAAGAATGAGAGGAGGGAGAGGATCATGAAAAATAATGGGTATTAGGCTTAATACCTGGGTGATAAAATAATCTGTACAATAAACCCCCATGAAATGGGTTTACCTATAAAACAAACCTGCACATGTACTCCTAAAAGCAAAACTATTTTTTTTAAGTTCCATATGCGAAAAAGGGAGAAATGAATAGGCAGAGCACAGAGGATTTTTCAGGGCAGTGAAATTTATCTATAATGGTAGATGCATATCATTATACATTTGTCCAAATTCATAGAATGTACAATGCCAAGAGTGAACCCTAATGTAAAAATGGGCTTTGGGTGATCATGATATGGCAATGTAGGTTGATCAATTGTAACAAATTTACCATTTTGGTGGGGGAATATTGATATATGGGAAGGCTAAGCGTGTGTGAAGGTGTAAAAAAACATTCAATAGACATAGATCCAGAAAAAAAGAGATAATGTAACTAATAAGAAATATATTAAAATATCTAATATAAATATGTTCTATATGTTCAAGAAAATATGAGAAAACATAATAATGATGAGGAGAGAAATGAAAGACACAATTTTTTTAATATATATATTTTATTATGTTTTAGGTTTTGGGGTACATGTGAAGAACATGCAGAATTGTTGCATAGGTACATACATGGCAATGTGGTTTGCTGCCTCCATCCCCATCACCTATATCTGGCATTTCTCCCCATGTTATCCCTCCCCAACTCCCCACCCCCCTGCTGTCCCTCCCCTAGTTCCCCCCAACAGACCTCAGTATGTGATGCTCCTCTCCCTGTGTCCATGTGTTCTTATTGTTCAACACCCGCCTGTGAGTGAGAACATGCAGTGTTTGATTTTCTGTTCTTGTGTCAGTTTGCTGAGAATGATGGTTAAGATTCAAATGGAACTTCTATAGAAGTGTTTCTGTATAAGAACTATAATAAAATCAGAGAAGAAGTTTTAAAAGTGCCTTTTCCCCTTGAATTTGAGTTATTTTCTTTTAGTAGGTTTAGTCCACTAAAATTAGCAATTCACATACTATCTTTCTACTATTTCTACCAATTACTGAGAGAAGAGTGTGAAAGTCTCCAAATACATATGTGGAGTTGTATATTTCTCCTCTTTCAGTTCTATCAATTTTTGTTTCAAGTATTTGAAGATCTGTTGTTGATGCACATTTAGTATTAAGTCTCCTTTGGTGAATTGGTGAATTAACTCTCTAACATTATATTATGCTCCTCTGAAAACTACATTGTCTAACATTAAAATGTTTACAGCTTTATTTTTATTGGTGTTTGCATAGTATATCTTTTCCATCTTTTTATAATATTTTTAACTTACCTCTGTCTTTACATTTAAAGTGGGTTTCCTTCAGTCATTATAGAGTTAGATCTTAATTTTAATGTAACATGGCAATCTCTGTTGAGATCATCTACATTTAATATAACTACTGATATGGCTGGATTAAAATCTACTTTCTTTTCTATTTGTTCCATCTCTTTCTGTTTCTATTTCTTTTTCTGTTTTCATTTCTTTTCTGTTTCTATCTCTTTTTCTGTTTTTATTTTTTTGAATAAACTATTTTTGTGATTCCTTCTTATCTCCACTATTAATTTATAGTTTGTACCTCTTTAAAAATATTTTTAGTTACTCTAGGTCTTAAAATATATATCCTTAGTTTATTAAACTACCTTCAATTAATATTATATTGCTATATTGTAGAAACCTTACAACTGTGTGCTTACAATTCCTCCCTCCTAATTTGTGTGCTATGCTGTAACACATTTGTTTATATAAGCTATAAATCCACAATAATTTTCCACTATATTTGCTTTAGACAATCAATTATCTTGACTGGCAAATAAAAATAAAAATAGATATCTTGTGTGTCACTTTATCATAACCATTTCTTAAGATTTTTGTTTCATTATATAGACACAAATTTTTTCCTTGTATCATACCCCTTTTGCTTGAATAACTTCCCTTAACTTTTCTTATAGGGCAGTTATACTGGTAATACATTATATTAGTTTTATTTTCTTTTAAAAATCTTTATTTCTCTTTCATTTTTGAAATGGAGATGTGAAGTCTAATTTCCCTTCCCTTGAATGTCAGCCAGACACAGTTATTTGCTTCCAACAAATAGAATCCAACAATGTGTGACTTGAGAGACTAGGTCCTAAAAGATATTATGGCTTATGTCTTGCTGGGTTTTTTTCAGAGTGGGTTATAGAACACCAAGCAAAGCCACCCCTGAATTTCTGACCCACAGAAACTACAAGATAAGAATGTTATTTTAAGCCACTAAATTTTGAGGTGACTTATTGTACAGTAGTGCGTAACTAATATTGAGGTTCTCCAAATTTCTCGGATCTGTGGTTTGATGTCCTTCATTATTTTTGGAAACTCCTGTTATCATCTCTTTAAATATTTCTTTGCCCTATTCTATCTCTAGTCTCCTTTTAGAGCATCAATTACATGTACCTCCGACTGAATAATGTCCTACTGTGCTTAGATGCTCTATTTGCAGTGTTCAATACTTCCCAAATCAGCCTTACAATACTTCCCAACTCACCCTTACAACAAATCAGATGCCCAACCATCTCCAGAAGAGCAACACCCCCTACTCTGAGGGACTCCAGAGGGGTGTTCTTCTAAATTCCTCAATTTTAATAATTCCTCCTTCTTTTGTTCACACAGCCCTAGAGATCAGCTGCTTCCTGAATGTACTACCTCTGTGATATTTTGTTTTCTCATTGCCTTTTAAGTTAATTAACCACTTACCATAATTAACAATGTTTATAGTAAACTTTCTCTGTTCAAATAATGTGTATGGCTTCTGTTTCCTGATTAAACCTCAACTGATACACAAATTGGTATGAGATGTATTTATCCCAGTAAGTACATCCTCAAAAATGGGAGTTTAAGATTGGTTTAGTTATGTCCTTGGGCTTGACTGCACTGCTAAACTCCTTGCTAAGAGGAAGTAGAATGTTGTGATCCATTGCATAAAATAGCAATACAATTTGTCAATTATTATCCCAATTTAGTTGATCACAAACTATTTAGTTAAAATTAGCACCTTATAGACTAGCATTCCATAGAATACACTTTAAGAAATGCTTGCTTAGCCATATTTCTCTATTTAATGTATCCTCCCTAAATGTATTAAGCATGTTTGAGTTGCTGTTCGTGTTTTCTCTAAATTGAGAATTCTTATCAATTCATATTTTGATATCAAATTTATATGTTTGTCAATATAAATTCATATTTTAAGTGCTTAAGCTTTTCCTGATTCTGAACCCAACCCCCTACCCAAAGGAACTAATTGACTGTATTACTTTATACATATCTCTAATATAGTCATTGTCACATTATATGAATAGCTGTTTGTTTATGTTCACGTATCTACCTATCCCACTAGAACTGGAGCTCTTCGAGGAATGGTCCTTGTCTGATTCATCTTTGTAGCTCAATGTCAATTAGAGTGCCTGGTGTATACTGGCTACAGTTAATTTGTATGGGTAAAATTCATGAGAATGGTTATGAAGGCTAACTATATTTACTCCCTTAAGAAAACTTAGAGCACTTTGAATTTGCTGCCACAAAAGAGAATAAACAGGCATGCTTCATTATTTAAAATAAATTGTTTATAGCGGTCTATATGTTACAATTTTCCTTCAACAATAGGCACCTGTTTCCTTTTTTCCATTTTATAAATCTGTTCACTTAAGAAGGCAAATAAATTCAGCTCAACAGGTATGTACTGAGCAATTACTTTGTGCCAGAAACTATGCTAAGCTTTATGTACACGAACATATAGAGAGACAGATATAGTAAAATAAATTCAAGTATCACTGTGATAACTACAATAATGGAAGTATATACAAGTTGTAAAAGTAGTTTAGCAGAGGAGAAATTAAGCTGTTTATGAAGAGGGATATGAGGAGAGATTTCCCAGAGAAGATTTTCTAACTGGAGTTTGAAAATGGAAAAGGAGTTTCTCAAGCAGACAAGAGACACAGGGTAAAAATCAAAGCATGGAGACAAGAAATACTAAAGTGTTGAAGATGTAAAAGCAGTTTCAGAAGTATTAAGCACCAGATTGTTAGTGGCAGAAAAAAAGGCTGGAAATTTAGGCAAAGTCCAGATCATAAGAGCATCAATGTCATCCTGAAGAACTTGGACTTGTGCAGCAGGTGATGGGGAGCCAGAGATGATAAATACCATTTATTTTTCCTTTTCTACATTGAAAAGAAATCTGTATTATCATATATGCAACAAACATCAGTTGAGCCCTTATAATACCTCAGGTATTTTGCTGGGCACTGGATTACTTAATAGAGTTGTGCCATTAAAGATCATCATAAAAGACATCTTTGTTGATAAGGTAAATAGCCTAGATTTCATTTATAGTCTCTATCCTCTCAATTGATTCTTGGCATAGGCTTGCAGGCCAGTATTTCTAACTCTGTTGCTAACGCCAACACCAACACTTTGAATCATTTCTGCCAGGCAGCAGATTTTTCAGCAACCCACTTTATAAACTGTAATTAGTTTTCCATAAAGAGCAAATTATTCCCTTTATTCCCTTTCTAAATTTCATAGCTTGTATTATACTTTTGTTATATATACATACACACATAGAATATCTACAAATTTCTATTTTGAGTTAGCCCAAAGGAATCCAAATCTTTTCAGGCTACAAACTCTTCTATTTAAAATAGAATGTTCTATTATAAAACAAGAAAATGAGAAAATTTTCCAAAATGAAGGTAATAGACATCAAGAAGGAGTAAGAAAGGTCCTTAGAAAGAAGAAAAAATGCACAAGAATTAACAAATTCTAAGTACTAGTGGTTGAGTACCCTTTATCTGAAATACTTGGGACCAGAAGTGTCTCAGACTTACAGTTTTTTTAGATTTTGGAATATTTGCATACATATAATAAGCTATCTTGGGTACGGGGTCCAAATCTAAACACAAAATTCATTTATGTTTCATATATGCTTTATAAACATAGCTTGATGGTAATTTTATACAATGTTTTAAATAAATTTGTTCATGAAACAAAGTTTTGACTGCATTTTGACTATGATCTGTTATGTTGGATCAGGTGTGAAATTTTCCACTTGTGGTATTGGTGCTCAAAAAGTTTCAAACTTTGGATCATTTTGGATTTTGAATTTTCAGATTAGGAATGCTCAACCTGTACCTAAGTAAAGAATACTAAGATACAGGAGCCAGTCTGGATATCAAATCACAGAATTACATGGAGAAGCAATATACAAGTCAAATGGCCATCAGTTGATTCTCCATTAGAGGCTCAAAAGAACAAGTAAAACTTGAAAAATCAGAATCAAGATGGCAAAGAAAGGAATGTGCAGCACCTTGTTAAAGACAGTATTCTTTTAATGTACAAAGCATATTCCTAAATGTGTTGCCTATCAGTGTTCTCCATATTTGAAACAAATCTGAAACACCTCAATGAAAACAAGTGATCTGAAACTGATTGCTAATTTGGTAGAGAAAAAAAGCTTACAGTTATCCCATTACAATTATTCTCCAACAAGAGAACCACAGGCAGCTGAGTGGGTGGCTTATGTCTGCAATCCCAGCACTTTGGGAGGCTGAGGTGGGTGGACCACCTGACGTTAAGAATTTGAAACCAGCCTGACCAATACGGTGAAACCCCATCTCTACTAAAAATACAAAAATTATCTGGGCATGGTGGCGGGCTCCTGTAATCCCAGCTACTTGGGAGGCTGAGACAGGAGAATCACTTGAACCCAGGAGGCAGAGGTGGCAGTGAGTGGAGATCGCACCACCGCATTCCAACCTGGATGACAGAGCGAGACTCTGGAAGAAAAAAAAAAACAAAAAAAAAAACACCCAGAGGCAAAGAAAATATGCTAACATTGCAAAGAATCATTAATTTAGGCTAGATATGGGGATGAGCGGTTTGAATAAGAAGGTTGCTCAGTTTGAGACTGGACATCGTGAAGCCTTTTTCTGCCTCTAGATATAGGCTGGATATCTTGTTGCCAACAAGGGAATAGAAAAGATTTCCCAAGATTCTGTCAAGCCTGGTGATCCCATTTGTTTTTGGAAATGAAAGCCTAATTAAGAGACTCCCTAGGGACAGGTCAAAGGAGTTCTTTTATTCCCACCGTCCTTATCCTATTTCCTTGATGCCTTAGTCCTTCCCTCTAATTTAGTCTTCCCTAAAACTAAAGAATACGCATTGTGCAAGTTTCCACCTTTGCTTCCTCTACTGTAAATGCATTAGACTATTAACAGAATAAAGAGTTTTAAATCCCACCTTCCTTATCTCTAAGCTGATGTTTATTTCTTGAAGTGTTTTTGAATAAAGGTTAACTCTAAGAATTCTTGTAATACTTGTTTTTGTACTGAATAACACTTTTTCAAAATATTGGAGTCTGACTAAAAGCTTACAAACCCCACAAGTATCTTTATAATAAAGCTATATAATACATTGTAAAATTTCAATTCGGTTTTATGTCCTCCTAATTTCAAAGATTGTGGTTGCATGATATTATTTATCCAGGTTAAATTCCTGTTGACATGATATTGACAGTATTTCACATAGTCTCCTCCTATCAACATTCACAAGGAACATCCAGGAGTCAAGGTAAGCTTCAAGACGCTAACCCTTAAGAGACCACGACTCTAATGACCACCCCAAAGATAGCGTTCTAGCCTGGCTTTGGTCTGCAATTCACTTCAGAGCGTCGGTGCAATGCCACAGCTGCAACTCATTGGTGTACATGCTTGTCAGTCACATAGAGAGGGTGGAGCCTCAAGCCCGGATCTAAACGAGACGCCGTATTGTACGTCATCGCCGAGCGACTAAAGCTGGAAAGGGAGGGGGTGGGGCTGTGAGCAAACCTTGGTGGTGGGGCGGCCTGAGAAGGTGTCATGGCTGCTGCCACGGAGCTTAGTCGCCCGAGTAGCGGTGACAGGAGTCTGGAGCGAAGATGCAGCCCCAACCTCTCCCGAGAGGTGCTCTGCGAAATCTTTCGCTCCCTGCACACCCTGGTTGGACAGGTGAGAGGTGGCCTTAGGGATTGAGGGTATGGAAACCATCCGGCCCCTCCCCCTCATTCTTTTCCTCTAACGGAGGCCGGGGGCGGCAAGGCCTGCCGAAGTATGAGGTGCGGCCCTTGAAGCCGAGGTCGGGGAAAGGCCCGGGCCGAGCCGTCTTGGTCGGAGTGAGGAGGATGGCGGTACTGGTTGCAGAGTAGTTTACCTTGCAGCTGTCCTCCCCAGGAGTGAGTGAGGATGGTTTAAGTGAAAACCCGGCTCCGAGAGGAGCAGGCTTGGAGAGAATGAATGTGGAAAAGCTTAACTGCGGATTTAGGAGGCGCCTCGCGCTCAGGCTCCTTTTTCTTCCAACTTACTCAATTATGGGACTTGGTTGATCAGTAGGCCTGAGATTTACAGAAAAGCACGCGCTTATTAGCTTTTTTAGGGGACAGGAGAGAGTAGTTTGTTCCTATGAGTCACTTGGTTTTGTTTATTTCTTCTTTCCTTCGGGCTGTTTTGTGCATCTATTACCCTTTCAGATGGAGAGGAGAGTAAAAGGAATTCATTTAAAATACTTCTAGCGTAAAGTTGGATGAGTTATCCCTCTTTGATGCTGTTTGCGATGGAACTGTCGTTATTTAACTATTAACTAATTTAACTGGCTGATAAATCGCTTTTGCAGAAATGTGGTAAAATTGGTTTTAAATTTACATGGGCTTCTTACTCTGCGATCAAGTCACTGTTTCGTTTCATGGTGTTAAATTCAAGGCAAATTTTAAATGTGAAACAATTTAAAAGTATGCTTTTTCACCTGCCTTTTAAAAGAAAATATTTTTATCTTACATAGACTATTTTCTAGCCGTAAAAGTTTGTTTTGGGGCTGGTACTAGCGCATGTGGACACGGCAGGCATTTGTGTCAAAGATAATGGTAAATTCCTATGAAAATAGAACATTTGTCTGATTTGTGAAAATTATTTTTAAAGCCTTGAGTAGATGGAGAATCAGTCTTTTAAAAAGTTACTAAAGTAGTTTTAAAAATCGTAGTATGTTGTGTCTTAACAAAGAACATTACTGTAAGTTAAGCGGTTTTATGTAATGACGCAATTGTTAATGAAATCTGCTAAAAGATACAACTTTTAAACTCAATTGTTTGCCAAGTACTTACCAAAAACATTTTTTAAACACTTGGGGTCTTTTGTTATTAACATTCTAGTCTTAAGAACCAAAACCTTTAAATGGTTTAAAAGTTAGAGAACTTTTTATGGCGACATCGGAACTTAAGTTTATTTTCTGTCAAGATAAAAAAAGTTTATGCTCACCTATTAACAGAAGATGAATATTTTTTAAAAAATTATTGAGCAGTGATTTAAACGTTTCTTTTGAAATATTTTGCATACTGAATTTTTCAAACTCATTAGAAAATTTTAAGCATTCAAGTACTCTAAAGTACAATTAAAGAAATGATTACAGTTTACTTATGTCACCTGTCAAAAATGTTGACAGTAAATATTTGATGACTTTACTGTGACACAGTGAAGGGACTTCCTATACAAGTGTCAAAAATATGATTGTTTCATCAATTAAATATAAACTGTGTTCATAATACTCTGTATTTTGAGAAGTGTTTTTTAAGAGTGAAAGCCAGAGTTCCATTCTTATAAAATTGCCCCCCAGAGAAATCAGTATTTTATTTTGCAACCACTTTAAAGGATTTTTAAAATGTGTATTGTAACATGCCCAACTTCATCTTGTGTCATCCCTAAGTATCATTGTATTATTAGATCTCAATAGGAAACACAAAACTGAATGTTAAGAGTTTTTTTACTTCGGATCACAAAATTTGCTAATTTTAAGCTTTTTGCTTGCCTCTAGATGGCCCATCTTACCAAGCTAAACAATTATTTATTTATAGCTTGGATTTTTGTATTAGTGAAGTTATTAATGAAACTACATATTTAAATAGTCTATATTAATAGCAGACCAATAGAGATTTTCAAGTGAATGGTTTACTCTTCCAAGTTCTGTAGGGCAAAATGCATAGAATTCATGTGACTAATAATGAATGTGTTGAATGAATAGTTAGATGTATTAGGATAGTTTTAAAATTAATTTGTGACATTATTATGTGGTTTTCTTAAAAGACCAGTTATTCTTAATTGCACTTGAAGGTTTATGTAATTCTGCTGAATTGAAATGAGAATATGAACCAAACATTAAGACTTATTTTTCTATAAGTTATTTTCTCTAGAAAATGTGATACTTTGCTTTGGTTGAGGATTTGTCTGCTTTATCCCCAAGCTATGTTTATAAGTTTTCTATCATCGAGTGTAGATCTCTTTGAAGACTACAAAAGTATATTAATGGGTTACTTCCATACATAATATGGGTTGTTGTCTAGCAAAATCTTTATAGACATTAAAGTAATATAAATGAATGCATTAACTTTAATGTAAAGTCTTAATATATTCTAATCTTTGCCAGTACAGCCTACATGAAATTTCACGTATCTTTACACTTGTTTAATACGGACTTTTAAATTCTGTTCTCATCTTCAAAGGGCAGTAAATTTCTGTTACATAGTATTTATTTAATATCTTTTTATTGGTAACCTTACATCTTTTTTATCTTTGTACAGTGATTCATCTTTTTATTATAACTCTTAAAATCTGCATTTGAACTCACGTAACACCTTTATTTTG
Source organism: Cacajao melanocephalus (assembly GCA_963573385.1). Classification (NCBI taxonomy): domain Eukaryota; kingdom Metazoa; phylum Chordata; class Mammalia; order Primates; family Pitheciidae; genus Cacajao; species Cacajao melanocephalus. The sequence goes on along the minus strand of CAUYLG010033140.1, from coordinate 69,353 downwards.
TAGAAAAGATGATGAATTTTGAATAACTTATGTTAACTTGATTCTATTATGGAATATATTCTTATGCCATACTGTAAACACATGTCCCTAGAAAAGTTTATGATAGTTCACTTTTATTCACTCAGAAGACTGCAGATGGGTGCTCTCACTGTAAAATTTTCACTCATTTTGATAATAATCTTATATTCAGGTTCTTTGTAGTTTTCTGGGTATGATTTTATTCTGTTAGATCGCCAACTGATACAAATTTCCATATAATGAGCCCTCACATCTTAGCATTTAGCAAAAGATCTGGACATTTCATCCAGTCTGGCAACTTATTTCACTATTGTGGAGAAGTCTTTGTTTTTCAGCTTCAGACTTCCATAGCTAACTAATAGTTTTTTATTTGAAATAAACACGTTGCCATTTATCCCTGCTTTTTATATGTATGAATAATCTTGACTTTTAAATTAGTTTAAAAATTGGTTAAAGGTGAAAACAATAACAGTGTGATTTGGAGGACATCAGAATAATGATATATTTCTGGTATGTATTTGTGTACATACTTAAAAGAGAAAAATGCATGTTAAAACTTTCACAAAACAGTTGTGCTTCCTCTGTTTACGGCTCTGAGCTAGAAGTAGTAGGATTCTGAATAGGGTAAGCCTATTTTGGACTCCATCCAAAGGTTTGTAGATATTGAAGAATCAAAAGAGCCTTCATCTTTTCATCTTTCATGAATGGTTTCACCTCTAAAATGATCCCATCACACAGACCCAAGAATAGAATTTGAATGACATGTCATTTTGTTTTTGTTTTTTATGAAAATCTGCAGCTTTCTTGGCCTTTTAAAATGGTAACTGGGTAGAGCATTTCAGTGTAAAACTTGCTAACTTTGAGCAAAATAGACACGTTATTCTAGAAATCTTGTTTTTGTGACAATTCCATATGTACAGCTTAATCATGTAATTTTTGTGATGTTGCTGGTTTGCCTTTTTGAAGCTTAACCTCAGAGATGATGTGGTGAAAATTACAATCGATTGGAACAAGCTCCAAAGCCTTTCGGCATTCCAGCCTGCGTTGCTCTTTAGTGCACTTGAACAACACATTTTAGATTTACAGGTAAGTTTCTTGTTAGAAATGATAATCTGATATTGAAAACAGAAATTAATTGTGGTTAAATTAGTTGGAGTATTTGTCAGTTCTAAACACTCTATTAATAGTGTTGCTAATAAAAGGTTACTTACATCCAGATTGGATCTAAATCTGTTAATTTCAGTAGTGATCAGGATAGTTAAGGGAATATAGCCCAAAAGACCAATGTGGGTTTGAGAGTGAATGAACGCAATTCTGTTCAATTCTAGACCTGCACTGAAAATTCAATACAGTTCCATCTATGGTGGGTTATAATTAAGCAATAAGACACGGCAGGTGTGTGTCATGCTATGATAATGATTCCATGCCTTGGGTGAGTTTGGAGGCTCATGGAGTGCTTTCAGTGGTTCAAGAAGGGGCATTATCCCAGCATGACACATCCTGGAGTGTCTATTGCAATTAAACAGTTTCAGCATAGTTTTTAAAAAGAAAGTAATTTCTGTGACATTAATGTCTCATCTTAGTAAGTAGCCATCACTGTTTTATTTCTTTTTCTTAACAGTTTGAAATAATTTATTCTTTATATTAGAAGTTAATATTGAACCGGTATTTATAATAGCACTGTTTTATTTTTAAATATTTCATGTTAACCGAACAGTATTATGACCTTGCTGGTTTCTAATTGAACATCTTTCCAATTATAATTGATGTAAGTTTGCAGTTTATCTCTAATCAAAGTTTAAAATGTGAAGTGTCAAAAATATAAGTGGAAGAACCGTTTGGATTGGTCAGTTTACTGTGATTAAGGTGTTATAAGGTTTCAGAAGAGTATTTGGTAGAGCAAACAATGGAAGCAAAATTGTGGGTATGAAAAAAATAGTTGGAACGTTATTAGTGTTAGTGTGTTTTGACTAATGGAATAGGCATTAATTTTCAGCCCTCCATTTATTGACTTTGTGGGAAATTTTAACTGTTTCATGTTAAAAGTAATAGTTAACCCTGTTTTTAAGGGGCAGAGTAGTGAGCTGTAGAGCTCAAGTGAGGCCTAATTGTGTGGAGTGGGGGAGGGGAACAGTAAATGGGTAATATCATTTATATTCTACAATAGGGGTTTTTATCCCCCGTAGTATAGTGATAGGCCTCTGCCTGTTTTCAGCTATAGATTTTTTTTCTTGTTAGTTTTCTTTTTTAGAATTTAATTTTATGACCCAAGAAGATATTTGCCATGTCAGGAAAAGTCTGAGTGTTCACTCAGCCTAACACCTATATATTTCATGTCTGTGCTTCCTCATTCACATTGGCCAACTGCAGTTTCAAGTGGAGAATCTCCAGTGATACAGTGATAATGCAGGGCTTTGCTGACTGAGAGCACTGGCTCTCCTGTTAAGGAGGAAAAATACTAAGCCTTAGTGTTCTGAGGAGGCATGTGAATGACATGTTAATTAAGTGGCATTGGTGCCAGAGGCTGAAGGCTTTGATTTGGCACAAAATAAAAGATGAGTGACAGAATGATTCTCTCAAAGAAAATTTTAAATTTCCTTAGGTTTTCTGATCTTTTTTCTTTTTTCCTCTCTCCTTTTAAAATTTATAGCAAATGATAATGGTTACAATAGCAAAGAATAGTAAATCCTTATATGCAGTCAGATGTATGTGTCCTGGTGTACTAACTTTTTATATTTAGTAATTGATATTAAATATTTCATTTAGCAGACATTTATGTAAATATATTAAATGTGTAATCAATTTTGGTCAGTTTGAATCTCAGCAGATGGAATTGTGTTGTTCTCAGCCTTTTTTAGCAAAACTTCAGTCTCCAGTTAAAGAGGAGAATACAACCGCTGTTGAAGAGATAGGAAAAACAGAAATGGGGAACAAAAATGAAGTAAATGACAAATTTTCCTTTGGCGACCTGCAAGAGGAAGAAAAGCACAAAGAATGTGATTTAGGAGATGTGAAAAAGACACAGATCCATTTTGATCCAGAAGTAGTTCAGATAAAGGCTGGGAAAGCAGAAGTAAGAAGTTTTTTTGGTGGGGATGAGAGGGTATTACTTTAAAAAATCTTAAGTTTACACTGTTAAAACTTGTTTGTAGATTGACAGACGAATATCTGCATTTATTGAAAGAAAGCAAGCTGAAATCAATGAAAACAACGTCAGGGAATTTTGCAACGTTATTGATTGTAATCAAGGTAACTACCTGAAAATTAATTTTCATAGGGTTTTAAGTACAATTTTTATAGTTGCTCTAATCTTTTATTTTTTAAATGAATAGCTTTAAGAACACATTTCAGTTTATTTCACAGGTTTAGTTAGTAACCAAGGCAGTAGAGTTTTCTTCTGCTTAATAATAGACTATATTGCAAATTGGTTTTGATCTTGGTTACACAAAAATCAAATAAATGCAAACATTAAAAGTGTTTACCAAAGGTGAAGATTATTTTAAAGTTCCTTTAGGAAATGGAGGTGAGGTATGAGTGACAAGGTTGATCAATCTCAATAGTAAAAGGAACTAAGCTGTATGAATTTCAAACCTATAAATGTATTATGAAATCATGATGTTAATATATAAGTGAACTTAGTAGAGTTAATATTCCTTCAGAGGGAGCAGTTTTCTCACTACCCCTGAGCTGTTTGAAATGTCCTATGTCACAGTACAACCAGTTTATCATGAAGACCATGATGTCTTGCTTTTTTCCTTTCTGTCATAGTGCATACATTTGCTGCTTTTCATCAGATTCTCCTTTACCTCTTCACTTGATGCTATAGTAGATTTACAAATCTGCAGATATGCTGCAGAATACAAAATATTGTAAAGCAGTGCCATAGATCATACTCAGGCATCATAGTAATAATCAGAACAAGTAGTTCTTAGGAAAAATTATGGAGAAGAGTTCATAATTGGAATGAACATTTTTCTTGTTGCCTCTAATATCTCATGGCTAAAATTATTATGAACATAGAATTGTCAGATGAACCTAGAAATGACTCATATCACATTGGTACACTGATTCTCTTAATAATGAAATAATATAAGCTGGTCCTGAATTTAGCTGTGTGCTACTATTAACATTATACATGTGCATATCTAAATTTGGTATATTTTCCTAGTAGCTTTTCAGAATAGGTGCAACAATGGCAAAATCTCAGGTACTGCAACCAACTACAAGCGACTATGAGAAAGGGTTTGTTGAGAGAGCAAGGACATGTGTCACTAATGTTATTCCTCTGTTCTCCCTGCTAACTCTATTATTATAAACCACCAGGGGATAGAAATTGACAAGAATTGAAACGCTCAGCAGGATTCCTTGGCCCATTCAATTCCTTGCTGGCTCAAAACAGTGCTAGCAAGAATTGCTGTGGAGAGTGACTAGCACTCATACATTCACACCATGCTGAATTTCTCACTGATGGGTCAGTTAATCTATATGTTTGGAATATAGTTCTGGAATAGCTTCTTTTTTTAACCCTTAGCCGCATGAAATGGTAGGAAGAGAATGGAAAAAGGATGACCCTTTAAGCATATTTTGAGGTACATCCAAAAAAAAAGAAGAAAAGATGACTAGTCTCTAGATATAAAAGCTAAGTGGATTTGGAATTTTATTCATACTATTTGATTTATCAGCAGAATTAGGAGATTCAACTGAAAAAAAAATGTATTTTAATATATTAGTGCATTCCTTTTAATAACCTATGAATTTAGCCTAAATATAAGCAGTGGAATTTTTAAAATTGAAATTCCATGGGGGAGAAAAAATAATTTTTTAAAATAGTCTCACCAGCCATTTCTTACAAAATATTCAAGAGAATTTTACAGGATATTTACTGCCAATGTGTGGTTTTTAAACATTATTTCAAACAGAAGTATATATTATTACTATGTAGTATCATATATTATATACACTATATATTAATGTATAACAATTATGTTAACAGTATTAGTCGTGTTCTGTGTTAACATCATTCCAATTTTCCCCTTTTGTAATTTATGCATTGACATCTAATTTGAAAGAAACTGTACTTTTCAGCAAGTGGTAGGATGAGAAGTAGATGACAATTTTGTGATGAGGGATTTTTAAAATGAACACTGGAAGTCTAGGTAGAGTGGAAATGTATGTGCACTTGAGGTCTCGAGGTTGTCTTTGTGTGGAATTTTAAAATAAAAATGTGTTAAATATATAATTCTTTTTATTGGGTGTTCACTAATTTGGTCAGTAAAATAAAAAATACTGGATTAAAAGAACTGTAGTAAAAATGATGACTTTTATTTCTACGATTAAGCAGAATTTCAGTACTGTATAGTAGATTATTTTCTCCTGTGGCCAAGTGGTGACATTGGTTTTCATTAAAAATTGTATTAATTTGTGCCACTTAATGTTGATGGCTTTTCTGTATATAAATATGAACATTAGATAAGAATATTAGATGTTATAAATTTTTATAGGTAAAAAAGGTCACTAAATTCTATCCTGTGTGTGATGGCAATTTATTGTTATTTATTAAAATTACTATGAGCAAAATGTTGATATGAATTATTGGAAGTTTATTAAAATCTCATACATTTGAAGGAAAGAATATATATTTAAACTTATATTTATCTAAATTCTCCTTAGAAAATAGTTGTGCAAGAACTGATGCGATTTTTACCCCTTACCCCGGATTTAAAAGTCACGTAAAAGGTAAGTAACCACAACATAACATCTGAGTCACCGACAGAAGTCTAGACTATTAGCAAAATGGAATAAAAATAACTTTCCCATCTAAATTTTATTTTAGAATAAAAACATCTTGCCGTCCTTCATACTTGTGGTTAGGTAGTCTTTATGAAAAAAATATAAAATGCTGTTAGGGAGTAAGAATTTCTGATTTTTGAAACATAAATGTACATAGGCTCAAAAGTTTCTTAATTTAGTTTCTAGAGTTGTGAATACATATGGACCACAGACTAGACCTGAAGGAATTCCAGGGTCAGGTCATAAACCTAACAGCATGCTTCGAGATTGTGGTAATCAGGCTGTAGAAGAACGACTACAAAATATTGAGGCCCACTTGCGGTTACAGACAGGTAAGCAAAGTGCTAAGTGGTGCCTCATAATGTACCTTTGCAAATGGTTAAAAAATTTTAGTTCATTTAGTCACCAAATTTTTGTTGCGCTCCTAACATTTCTTAAACAGTAAGTGCCTGTCACTTAGGAAGTGTTAAGTATATGTCAGTTCACTTAAAAGTTCGTAGTACCGTTTTGAGGTGTTGGTGCTGTTATCATTGTACAGATAAATAAACTGAAGTTTAAAGAGCCCAAACAACATGCCTAAGTTAGTAAGTGACAACTCTTTAAAAAAAAAAAAAAAGAAAAGTAAAAGAGATAGTCTCACCATCTTGCCCAGGCTGGACTTGAACTTACAGGCCAAGCAATGCTCCTGCCTCAGCCTCCCCTGTCAGCAATACTACAATCATGTGCCACTGCATCCTGTTCAAACCCAGATCTTGACTGGGTGCAGAGCCTGAGTCTCCCTCCCCATTTAGTCACCGTGTCTGTTGATTCTGCCTTGTAAATAATTATCTTTCAAATCTGCCCACTTCTGTCTTATTTCTACTACTACTACTAGAGTTGAAACCACTATGGTCTCTATCCTAGACTGATGGAAGGATATTTACTGGTTTCTTTGCCACTAGACTTCCTCCTCTAGATCATTCTCTGCCCTGTGGCCAGTTTGCTTTTTCTAAAGCTAAAATTTGATCTTGTCTCTTCCCAGCTAAAAATTTGGAATTTGGGATTGGACGGGGTTATTGTTTTAAATAGTATGGTCCACATCTGTAGTTCCAGCTACACCTCTGGGCTTTCCATCTCCCACTTGTTTTGCTGCTTTTCATGCCCTTCTGTCCATGCTTTTTCTTCTAATCCTAGACCAGTGCAGGTTCACCTTTTGTATAATCTCATAGTACTTGGTATTCCCCACTCTCTTTTAAAGCAGTTATCATGGTTCTATTTGTTTAATGTTTGTCTCCTGCTAGATAGTAAGGTCTGTGAGAGTGCACCTGTGTCTGTCATGTTCATTACTTTGTATCTATTACAATGCCTGGCACAAAGCAAATGCTCAGATGTTTATTGAATGAACAGTTGCTCATTTCACCTTTGCAGATATATGTACAGAAGGACAGAAAGTTAGTGTTTGACTTTCAGGGTAGGTCAAGGGATGACAGCATCCTAATGAAGTGACATTTGAGGCCTTGAAGGATTAGTAGAAATTTTCCCAGAGCAAAGCATTCCAAAAAGAGGGAACAGCATTTGCAAAAAAGGACGGAAACAGAAAATATGGTTCAGGAGATACTTGAATCCAGCATAGCTGGAGTATACTAGCCATCTGAAGCTATACTAGCCAGATGAAGGTAGAAGAAGAAAACAAAATGAGTAAGTGTTTGAGTAATAAGACATTAGCATTAAGAATTAATCTCCTCCCTTAGAAGTGGATGGGCGTAAAATGCCACTGTATAAAAGGATTGACTGGTTAAGTCTCTAATGGTATCAAATAGTTAATTTTTTGGAAAAGTATCTGTTGAATGCTTACTATGCTCCAAGCACTATTTTAGACACAAGGGATACTGAGATGATGTAATCATAGTCCCTGGCTTCAAGGAATTTATAATCTAGATGGGAGAAAGATTAATAATGAAGTAGAATTTTAAAGGAGTAATGAAAGGCTGGGTGTGGTGTCGTGTGCCTATAATCCCAGCTCCTTGGGAGGCTGAGGTGGGAGTTTGAGACTAGCCTGGACAACATAGTGAGAGTCTGTCTCAAAAAAACTAAAGATCACTGAAAAATGATGGGGGCACAGGGAGCCTTTACGTGAATGAAGAGGTTTAGGCAATGCCTGCATCACCCAGTGAAGCTTGAACTGGTAGAGAGGTAAGGCAGAGGACATTGTAGGTAAAGGGAGCAGCAGAAGCAAAGCCAAATGAACAAGTTACTTTATTCAAGAACGAGAACCACCAAGGTCTTAAGACTTTTTAAAATCCTCAAAAAAATTCTAGAATTTTTATACATAACAAGTTGACAATTTTGATATAAGAATTTACCCATATTCTTTAATTGTGTAATGATTGGCTAGTCATATATTTATTCAATCAGTAAATATTAAGCATCAGCTCTTTGCCAGGCACTGTAGTCTATTAACTGATGCTTCCTAGGTTTGTGCAGTACATGAGCTGCATAGCCCTACCTAATAACAAAACAGATAAAACTTTCTGTCCTCTTGGAGCTTACATTAGAATGGGGAAACAAACAATACAGAAAGAAAATATACTGAATGTTGGGTGGTAGTAATGGAATGTAGAAAAGGTAAGGAGGATAAGGGAGTGCTGGGTACAGGGAGATGGTAGTACTGGTATTTTTAACAGGATGGTCAGAGAAGGCGTTGCTGATAAGGTAACTTTTGAGGCAAGACCTGAAATTGATCTGGAATTATGGAGGTAGAGGGAACCTGCTAAAGCTTGCAGGGTGCTTGGCCTAGTTGAATAACAGAAAAAAGTAATCAAGTGGCTGGAACCATGTGGGTATAGGGAGAATGTCCAAATTGTGTATGGCCTTGTAGGCCATTGTGAGAGCTTTGGTGTTTAATCTGAGTGAAATGATCACGTATTGGAAGGTTTAAGCAGAGAAGTGATGTGATCTAACTTACATTTTTAGAGGATCACTGGCTGCTGTGTTGAGAATACACAGTATGGAAGTATGGGAGAAACAGGGAGACCAGTTTGAGGGTTGTGATAATCCAGGGAGAGGTGGAAGTGGTCTGGACACAGTGTGGAGGTGGTGAGAAGTAGAAGGATTCTTGATAGAATCATAAATTTAAAATTTGAGTGGCCATAATTTACTGTTCCCCTCCCCAGATTTGTTAGTTTAGAATTGTCATGAAGCCCCTTTTTGACATTCTTTTAAGTCAAAGGAAAAAATACAGCATGTAGGGAGAAATATAAGTTGAAGAAAATAATGATATGACATATTGCAACCACTGCATTGAATTATCGTCATTTGTCACTATGCATTTTTAACCTACCATATCACTATGCATTTTTAACCTACCATGTAGCTGTCAAAGCATATCGGAAATACAAATTGTTCTATGTGAAAACTATTGAATATCTTGTAAAATTAATTTAACGTAAAACTCCTAGGAATATAGGAAGCATCAATGGGGTTTAGAGAGAGGAGGGTGTAATAGAATATGTCTGATAATACTATATGAAAATATGACCTAAGGACTTCATTCTGTTTTACTTCTGTTTTTTATTTTCCTAAGTATTTTCCATTCATTTGCATAAGTGTCTTTGCATGGTATTTTAGAAATAGAAATTCTAAGAAAGAATTATTCAATAGTATCTCAGAATTTTTTAAAATATATTTAGGTGGTCCAGTGCCAAGAGACATTTATCAGAGAATTAAAAAACTTGAAGACAAAATCCTTGAATTGGAAGGCATCTCTCCTGAATATTTTCAGTCTATAGTGAGTATGTCTTTTAAAAATAAATAAAAATGTTATTTTATCTGGATTTTTTGCGGTTTAACAGTCATCAACTTAGGCCATTTTCATGGCATAATAAGTCAGCCTGGATGGTGGTTGGGTCTGTCACTCTGAACTTGCTACCTTGTAAAAAATAGAGGCTGCCTCTGGAATCTTCCTCTGTCAGTGATCCCTCTGTCTCATTAATATCTCTTCCCCCACAGGCTCCTTCCCTCAGTTCGTACACAGTTAATACTAAACAAACACACACCTCAAACTGCCACTCTTGTTCTTTACCTTAACCACCAGACTATCTGTGTTTTTGTAATTCTTTAGCATTCATTAATTCTTACCCCTCTTTCCGAGAACATTAAGAAGCAGTGTTGTGCTGGTAAGTATCTTTGGTACATCAGCATTTTTCAGAAAAATGATCCTGAGCCCTGTGTTTTCTTTGGTCTTCTGAGGTGATTATATATAATACCTGCCTGCTCTACTTTTTTTTTTTTAAAGCAGTGCCATGTTAGAGCTAAAATAATATCAAAGTGAGATTATACCAAAACTCCTATTTCTGAAAAATTATGTAAAATAGCCCATTTTAGCATGGATCATGTAAGTTACTGGTGAAAATATATTTAACATTTATTTTAGGTATGATAGCAATCTTCAAAAGTTATAGATTGGGTATTAGAGTGAGTTGTAGAAAAGAAATATTTCCAGAGGAAGAAAGGAGGTCACATAACAAAAGGGAGCAGCAAGTCCTAAATGACAACATTTCAGAGGAAGAGCTTTAGTGATTTACTGCTCTCAAATGTAAAACGAGGTTTATAAAAATACTAAGGGCTGAAGCAAAGATCAAATGAGATAATGCCATCAAACACTTAGCATAAACAACTATGGAGTAGTTGTATAAATGTTGAAAAGTCACTATTCCTCTGGCCTTCAGATGTCTAATTTAAGAAAATGTCGGTTGTACTACATAATTACAAAGATCTTTTCACTTTTAGGATTATTCTTTGAATGTCTTCCTAGGAAACTCCATAAAGATTTTTATGACTTCTTATAGTAGTCTACCATAAGTTTTTCTCATTCAAACTGCCTTCATTAAAGAAGGCAATAACCTAGGAAGGTTATTTTTCTAGTTCAATTTCATACCTTGTTAATATAATTCTTATTAATAGAACTGATCTTACAGTAGAGTAAGGTAGTATCAGATGCCTCCAATGAGACCTTGCTGCAGCATCATTTATCTCTTCTTTCTGATTCTGATTTATAAAAACTTAACATACAGATTTGTTTAACAAAAGAACAAGCCCTTCATATGAGAATCTTTTTGTTTTGTTTTGATCTGTTAAATATAGGATAGAGTGGGTAAAGAGGTAGAAGTAGCCAGATTATATAGGACCTTAAGTGCTATGCCCAGAAGTTTAAAGTCTATTTTCCAGGCAGGGAGCAGGGGGAATCTATTGAAAGCATTTGAGCAGAGAAGTGATTCGTGAACATATTTAGAAAGATTTATCTAATACAGTTGTGGGAGACAAATGAAAAGAGAGAAACTATGGACAAGAAGATAGTATTACGCTAGCTTAGATGTGAAGCTACATCCTGAAATAGGGACATAAGTGAGAATGGAAAAGATTAATGCAAGTAGGAAAGAAAAATGGACAAATACTGATGAGTGGATGTGGAAAGAGACATAGAGCAAGGATAGAGTACAGTTTCTGGTTGGAAAAATGATACCATCATTGATAGAAATCAGAAAATCTAGAGATACTTTTGTGGGAAATGTGAATTTGAAGTCAGAGGAGGATATGAAGATAAAAATATCAGATAAGCTTTTTGAGATACAGCACTTATACTTGGGACAACTGGGAGAGTCTCTGTAGTGTTGAGAGTTCATGGATGGATAGGAACACTGAGATTGAGCCCTGAAGTCTGAAGCTTGGTGACTGCCTAATTTCAGGGGCAGGAAGCATTTGTAAATGTAAACAGAGGATTGGCATATGTGTATTAAGCATTCATAAAGGGATGGATGGTGGCAACCTGTGATGAAACACGTGCTTTTTAAAAGTATTCCCAAATTTGTTAAAAAACTATGTATCTTTTAGAGGAACTGCTTCTGGATTAGTATTGGAAGTGACATATCAAATTAGTAGTGAGCTACAAGGGAGAACAAAACACTGGAAAGGTTTAAACGTACAGACTCATTCTGTCCTTCAGGCCTGTGAACATATATGGCACCAGCCCTATGGGAAAGATGATTTCATACTCATCACCCTTCTATAATAGGATGAATGAGCCATCTTTAGGAACCTTGCTTGGAATAAAGCCAGCTCTAAGATTGTCCTTGCAAATAGGAGGAGTTGAGCACATACCCTACAGAGGACATAGTAAATTATTCATCACCCTTACCATCCTCATGCTGGGAGTATATGCATGGTAATTGCATAATTTTACATATTATCCCTCAAAAGTATACAGAAGAAACTACATATGTAGTACAGTCTTATACCTTCTAAAGATAGAAAAGGAAAGTTGACCCCATTCACTTTATTAAGGAGTGAACTTTTGTTGGAACTTTTGAACTCTGGAAAGATTTTCATTGAAATGTGTTTATTCAGATTCACATGCATGTAGATGTTTTCTAAATGGGCGGAGCTTCTTACAATTGGATAGAGATTCATTATCATCGGTAACATTGAAGCATAGCTTAGAAAAACAAACATGGTGAAAAAGATATGATTTGTATTTGTTTTATAAAACGTAATCAGATTTATAAAGTTCTTTTCATTTTATGAGCCAGATATAAAACTCCAAAATAAGTTACGTGTATAAAGCAGGATTTATGACAAAAGTTAATAAAACTTGTTGGACCTTTTGATGTAAGACGTCTAAAGATCTTTATCTTTCACATTAACTATGGAAAGCTTTAAATGTAATGTTTTCAAAAGTTTAAGGGCATGGCCTTAACAATCTAAAAGATAAGATCTTTATTTCCAAAGACTTACTGATTTTAAATTATGATACTTGAAAATAGTAAGTACCAACATGCTTTTAAAAGTATATTGTTCATTTTATAGCATTTATCACTTATATCTTTATATATCTGTGTTTCACTTTATATTTTGAACCTCTCAAGGGCAAGAACTGTGTCTTGTTCATCTTTGAGACCCAGAATATAGTAGCTATCGAGTAGATGTAGAAATGGATGGATAGGACTTGGCTGGTAGCTAATTATTGGACTTGGAGGTGTGTTAACTTTGTTCAGAGCACTGACTGGGTGTAATTTTTAGTCTATAACAGTAACTCCTGGTTCGTAAGGGAAGTATCAGGGGAGGGGAATGCTGAAAGCCAGGTCAACATCATGTATACAGGCCACATGTGAAAGTGTGTTGGGCCTGAAGCATGAGTGAACACTTGGATTCAGCTGAAAAATCAGATGGTAAACACATTTCAGAGGGCCTTTAAGGTCACACTAACCAGTTTGTGCTTCCAGTGTCATTGGAGCACAATTAAGTTTTTGAGAAAGAGAGAAACCTGTAATGTAGGTCCCTGTCTGGTAGCATTATAAAGTCTGAGTTGGAGAGAAATTGGAGTCAAGGAAACCAGTTTAGGAAACATGTCATTATCCAAGCCAGAGAGAAATGAAGGTCTGAATCAGGACTCTGGGACTAGAAGGGAAGAACAACATTTTAGATACTGTACATGTAGAATCAATTGCCTTTTACAACCAAAAGAAAGTAGCTAGTCATGGAAGAGGCCTCCTTACCCTTGAGTTTCCTTAGGGCACTGGTTCCCTGGATTTGTGTATGTGTGAGCATGTGTGTGTGCATGTGTGTATGACAGTCATGCTCTGCATAAGGATGTTTCATTCAACTGCAAATATTATAGTTGTCTCATAAAATTATAATATGGTATTTTTCCTGTATCTTTTCTGTGTTGAGATGTGTTTAGATACACAAATACCATTGTGTACATTTGCCTACAGTATTCAGTACAGTAACTTGTTTGTACGCTAGGAGCAATAGACTACACCATATAGCCTAGGTGTGTACCACCTAGGTTTCTGTAAGTATATTCTATGATGTTCACACAGTGACAAAATCATCTAACGCATTTCTCAGAATATACCCCCATCATTAAGTGATGCCTGACTAGGAACCTGCTGAGGTAAAATAATGGGTGAGGAGAAACAATTTTGCATTACCTTTCTCCACCTCTTCCTTTAGTATGCTGTGCTCTCAAATATTTCCTCTCAAGTACCAAAACTGTTAAAACATTCACCTTTTATACTTCTATACAGATGGGGTTATAACCCAATAAACCCATTGAAAGTTGAAAATATCATTAAGTCTAAAATGCTTTTGGTACATCTAACCTACCAAACATCAAAGCTTAGCCTACCCTACCCTAAACATGTTAAGAATGTTACAGTTGAGGAAAGTCACTTGGCAGCACAGTGTGCTGTGAGTATCGGGTGTTGACCCTCATAACCACATGGCTAACTGGGAGCTGCGCTCACTGCCACTGCCCAGCATCTGTACTGAGATTTCCTCATACCTAAAACAAATAGTAAAGTTAATGTAGTGTATCCACAACAGATGTGGTATTTCTAAGTGTTCTACTTGTCAGAATATCCTGCTCAGACCTAAAATAAGCCCAAAAGGCCACATTTTACTGTTTTTAAGTCACTGAGCCACTGATGACCTTATTTTCCTCATTTTGATATTTCTTGTTTTGGTTCCATGTTACAGTAATAATCCAGTTGCTTAATAGCATATAAACTATCAATATACTACATGTTAAACTATTAGGAGAACAGGGAGAATTATATTTGCATCAAGTGTATATAACAAGCCACCTCTTAAGAAGTTAGGACTGATCCATCACCAAATTAAACATTGATTCCTTATTTGCCCATAGGCCCTACCACAGGCATCCAGCTTGGTTTGGCAAAGGAAGGAGCATAATTATCTGAGCTCTGTTGTTTCATAATTACTAATTCAAATACTTAATGATTTCCCATTTATTGTAACTGTTGATAAGCATGCCTAGATGTCCTTTGAGTCAACTTTTGACACAAAGGAAAATGTGAGTTTTAATGCCGTCTTCAAAATCTCAGTCAGAAATGCTCAAGAGAACATTTCGCCTCCTACATTTAGTTTATTTGTCAAATACGCTCATTTACTAATTTGCCATTCAAAAGCTAGTGGTGGTGTGAAACTAAGAAAAAGTCTGGAAAGAATTCATTAGGTCAAGGTTTAAGAGACTCATTAGTGGATCAGTGAGAATGTTGTGAACTTCAACTGTAAGAAATTTGTACTCAAACTGGCTTAAACATTATGGAAATTATAAAACAGGAAGTCCATGGTAGCACAGGCTTCAGATTTAGTTGATTTAGTGGCTAACTCATAATTGTAAGAAAATAGGTTTCTTTCCCCTCTTAACTCTGCTTGGTGTTAACTTCTTTCCCAGGCAGATGGCAAGATGGTTACGTCACTTTTAGGTGTCTTACCCAGATACAGCAGTATCCAGAGGAACTGCCTTTGAGTGCTTTCTCTCAAAAGATGTGAGGAGGCTTTTTCCAGAAGCTCTCCTCTTAATCTCCAGCACACCTCTCCTTTACTCATTGACCAGAACTGGACCCATTGGCTTGGGCCACACAGAGAAGCAGTGGATAGGTAGCTGCTTGTAGAAACAATCCATTATAGTCAGTCCAGTTTGTGTGTGTGTGTGTGTGTGTGTGTGTGTGTGTGTGTGTGTGTGTTTTCACCCTTTGGCATCATACACCAAATTCCATTTTTCCTTTGTCTGTTGTCACTTCACTTGTTCAGTACTCTGGGATGCAAAGGTTATTTAAAAAAAAAAAAAAAAAAAACTAAGCAGAAAATTCCCAGAGCACCTCTTTCTGCAATCACTCAGGCTCATTAGAAGCTGGTAATTGATGGGAAAATATGTATTGCCAAGGATGAGCATGTTGCTGCAATATTACTATTATGTATTCTTGATGTCATCCTCTTCAGAGGGTAACTAGCAGAATGTAAGAAGGTAGATGTTGGTTACAGATAGTACTTGGTAAATTGGTTGGCTTTTTTTCATCAGAGTTCCCAGGGCTATACATAATTTGTACAGCATTTTATAAAGAAAAAAATGATGCTGAGATTTTTCTAAACATTGATTACTTTTTTTTTCAATCTAGAGCTTTTCTGGAAAAAGAAGAAAAGTTCAACCACCTCAAGTAAGTTACTGCATTTTCATTTTGGCTTCTGAAATAGTTTGATTAGTTTTATACCTTTCTTATTAATAAAAGTGGTCATACCCTGGTAAAATTTAAGCTGAAAAAAAGGGCAGTATAAACTAATATACTTGAATAGAAAAATTATTTTAAGGGCATGGAATGACTCAGATAGGTTAAATAAATAAAACCTTCGTCCTGCTTTTAGTAGTACAAGGATGTGTCATTCAGAGTGCTTAAAAATAGTAAGTGCTCAAGTAATTTCAGTCTCCTCCCATTCCCCCCTTTTGTGAACACTTAAGATTAGCAGCACCTTGATCAAAAAGGGCATTTGGCAGAGTTTGACTTCGGCCGGCCCTGTCTAAAGTACTGCTTTACTAATTAGCTGAATCTTAAATAGTAAGGCTTTTCTAGACTTCAAGGTGGAAACGTGAATTTAAAGTTGGAGAAAACTTTCTGATTTTTAAGAGTAGCATATTTTTTTTCTTGTAAAATTCTAAGTAAAGTTTTTGATAGCAACTTTTTTTCAGAAGTAAATGATTGTAGATGATCCCTCAAAAGAGAATTTCTAGGCATTTTAAGCAGCTAAGCTAATCTTAAAGTTAACTATTTTTACTATTGATTATGAGGATAAGCAGGCTTTTAAAAGTTATTCTTTTATGTAGTAAACTGTAACACTTTGTTGCTGCTTTAAAAATACAATTCACATCATGTAAAATTCATCATTTTAAAGTGGCTACTAGTATATTCACTGTGTTGTACAACCATCACCACTAAGTCTAGAACATTTCCCTCACCGCCCTCAAAAACGCTGTACCTGTTAGCGCTCAGTCCCAATTTCCCCCCCTTTACTCCCTCATAGCCACTACATAATACTCGTGTCTAAATTAGAAATATTAATATAAGTGAGAATGTTCACATAGACTTGAACAAATACAGTTTTTATTGGAAGATAGAAGTGTTTTCTTCATTGTTTTCCACTTTAGGATAACTTCAGTAATCAACATATAAAGTTTTCCATTAAAAGGGACAGCTGATGTCTCAAATGATTTTCTTCTCCTGGTGGTACTATAATTAGCATTTTTCTTCTTTCCAAATTTTATTTTCGGCTCAAGGGGTTTTCAGGTTTGTTACAGGGGTAAAATTGCATGTCATGGGGGTTTGGTGTACAGATAATTTTGTCACCCAGGTAATCAGCATAACACCTGATAGTCACTTTTTCAGTTCTCCCCCTCCTCCCATTCTCAAATAGGCCCCAGTGTCTAATATTAATCAGGGTTGTTGTTTTTTTTAATTTATTATTCTTTCAAAGTATAAGAGGTTCAGGAGAGCTTAGTCATTAGAAAAAAGAAAAAGATTTAAGCCTTGTTATTTTATGCCTTTAAATTTATGATATAGTCAACATATATAGTTGCTCAGTTCTAAGATTATTCTCATGAGGGAGAAAACCATTTGATCATGCTTCTGAATATTTTAAATATTTATAGTTCATTTGGCACTTTATCTGCATTAAGATACTTCAGAATCTTATTCAGCAATTTGTGTCCTTATTGTTTACAGCAGAACTATTCACTGGCTGAACTTGATGAGAAAATTAGTGCCCTCAAACAAGCCCTCCTCAGAAAATCAAGAGAAGCAGAATCCATGGCAACCCACCACCTTCCATGAAAAACTCCTCTCATCCTTGTCATTTTACTTTTTTATATACATATGTGTAACTTACACTGTTATTAATTCAATGGATATGTATTTATCAACGTAGACTTCTCTGTGAAGTCAAGGTTTATTTTCACGAGTCCTGTTTGCAGCAAGTAATCTTCAAATATTCCAGTAAGTTGTGGAATAATGAATGCATTGAAAACAGCATTGTTGGAATTTATTCCCTTCTGTTTTAAAGGAGGTGTTTTGGAAATTGAAAAACTTAATTTAAAAGTACTGGTATGTCTTTTTTCTTTTGTGGACCCCAGAAAGGAAGATTTATTTTGATACTGATATTTTAAAAGGACTTTATATTTGTAACATTGTTGTTAACCAATTTATTAGTTTAAATCAGTACTTTGCATATAATAGGCATTCAACAAAAATTTTTTCACTGAAATGAATTTTAAATGCATGTATAAACTTGTTTTTCTTAATTTTTCAGATGTCAGTATTAATGTAAATAAACAATAGATCCAGCTTTATCTCTATTGATTGTGTGACTGAACAATTTACTTAATCTGTCTTTGTCCTTATTTCTCAGTCTGTGAAATGGGAATGACAATAATAGAAACTGCCTTATTGATTGTTATGAAGAAGAAGTGACGTCATGCATGTTTGAAACTGTCCCAAGGGAATTGCTCAGTAAATGTTAGCTATTATTATAAAACTAGGTCTATCTTTAGGTAGCTGTTTGTTAGGATGTTACAAAGAAATTATAGTACCTCTCCTTTGAGAGCCTCACCTTTACAATACCCTGGTTATATTAGGCAGTACGTATATTGCCACAGTTACAAATTAAACATTTGAAAGATGAGCTACAGTTATGTAAAAATTATTTCATGGAGCAGTTGTTCAGATCAAGAATTGTTTGGTGGCTCTTGCCTATAATCTCAGCACTTTGGGAGGCTGAGGCAGGATTGCTTGAGCCCAGGAAGATGAGGCTGCAGTGACCCCACTGCATTCCAGCCTGGGCAACAGAGTGAGACCCTGTCTTAAAAAAAAAAAAACAAAAAAGATTTGGTTACAAGAATCAGAAATCTACCAAATAGCTGGAAAAGAGGAGTTGTTAAAAAGGAGCAGATATCTGGAACTTCATTGCAGGAAGTACAGTGAAACATTGTAGGATCTAGAAAGTCACCAGCAATTAATCTCTTTCTGCGTCTCTGACCGCCCCCACTCTGTCTCCATCCTCTACTCACCTTGCTTTCTGCTCTCCCTCTCCCTTTGTCTCTGTCACTGCCTTTCTTGTTTTTTTAATCTTACACATAATCATCTGTGTACCTACTATATTATCTTTCTGTGGACTGGTTTCTCTGAAGACTTGGAGTGACATGTTAGTCCTGTCTTCATAGCCTCAGCTTGTTAATGCATTTGAGCTGCTATGGTGCAAACTCTGAACTTGGCTCTAGAACTTCACAACTTCAGTGACTGCTGCTTACCTCATGTTTTGTGTTTCTTAGTTCATATTCTCCAGAGATTAAATCAGACTCAGTGTGACCAGGCATCTCAGTCAGCTGTGGCCAGGATGATGGGGCCAAACCTCTTTGGAGGAGTTTGCCATGTACACACAACCTTGTACAACCATTTGTGGCAGCCTTGAAATTGTGGTCGCCTCATAGAAGCTGTAGGCTTTGGAATCATTCCCAAGAAGATGTGGGCTAGGTGGAGTCAACTAATGACTTACCACTATATTTCTGCAAAGCAGACTTATCCCTCAAGATAACTTTTCTAACATGAACCCATAAGCACAGCTACAAATACCTATTCCCCGCTCTCCATCTGGTCCATGTGATCACCATCCTTTCAGAATGACATCCTCCAGGTTAAGTGACACATTTTACTATTAGCACACCAGCCATTCTGTAGGGAAAATGAAAATGATCAGAAAAGGAGGCTGACTTGGTGGTAGGGAAGGAACTTAGAAAACAGGATCATATACTGATCACTGGTCCAGACCAATAAATGCCATGAGTCTGTTTCTTGCCTGGGTAATAGAATAACTTACTAAGTCATGCCTGTGGGTCCTAGGATCTGCTCACTAGGATTCCCTCTTTCCATTGTCCTCAGGCCTACCCTTCTGGGGGACCTAAGAGAGGAGTCCTCTCTCCAGTTGAGTAATAATTGTCTGGTGCTAGCAGCCTTTTTTACTTGAGTCTGGAGCCTGCAGAAGAGACTCAAGATTCAACACCATGTTGATAGGAGTTGGGATAGGTACTAGTTCAAGACTAAGGTTCTTCTGGTGATTACCCCAGAACATTAGTGGGCTCCCAATCATTGTCGTTGGGTACATCTTTGACTGAAACGTGATGCCAGGAATTTCTGTGGGGTAAATTTGCTCCCTTCATCACAAGGCTGCCTAATGACCTTTCCTCCAGGATTTTTGTTATTCAGCTCTCTATCCCCATTGTTTCTAACGGCCTTGTCCTCGAGAGAATAAAGGAGCCCAAGTGACTGGAAAGAGGCTTGCTTGCAGGGACTGGAAAGCATCTCTTCCCTAGGCTGCCCTATAGACCTCTCCCTGCCACAGGTTGCATTCCAGTCTATAAAAGTGTTTTACCAGGGGTCGTTGGGGGCTGGGGTTGGGCATCAACATGTTTATCCTGTGGGAAAGGCTTAGGATTCCCACACTAGTCTGGGTGATGTTAGATATTCTTTCAATTGTTGGCCTCTTGAGCTTTTTCAAACTCATGAATAATATCTGGACCTGGTCTCCAGCAATCTTAGCAGAAAAGATTTCCCTTTTGAAACATAGATGATAATTTTCCCTGCCTTTCCTTATCTGCTTTTAGCCAGACAACCTGCACATGTGATTTGAGTCCCAAGAGATAATAGGGCATTGTTCAGCTATATTGTCATCACTTACTTTCAAAGCACCAGTTTTCCATAGACTAGGGAATCCCCTCTGTCCACCCCCAAGCCCTATCTCTCCTCTTTGCTTTAACTCCATGGTTAGTTTTACATTTTCACTGAGGATCTGTTACTTGAACAATCCTATTCCTGGCACTAGTTTCTGTTTTAGAGACTGGCTGTTTTTAAGAAACAGGAGCCCAATTCTAAAATAAAGGAGTGATGGTTTAAAGAATGTGAAGAATCCAAACTGCAGGAAGTTTAGGCAGGTTTTGTTACCCTTTGTCCCTCACTGGACCAGATTCTCTGGATTCTGCACACCTCCTTCTTTCCCTTTGTACCTCGGCTTCTCTGAAGATTTCTTCCTTCCTGCTTCCTTGCAATTTAGGGTTGTTCAGGGCTTTGGGCACTGTGGAGCTATTTCTGACCTAGCTCTTTGCTTCCAGTTCACCCTGTTTGTTCCTTATGAATCAAAATCTGGAAGAGGAGTTCATATTCTCAAGTTGGGTCAACAGTCCACCCCAGAACAATGACCTGCAGCTTGAGTGGTAGAATCTCCAAGAGCAAAATAGCCACATGTACCCAGACCTTTGGGGAATGAAGGGCACCTCCAACAAAGAAAGCATGAGCCGAGACCCCTGACTCTGTTATCTAGACTGATGAAAATATAGATGGCCTTTATCAAACTTTCAGTTCCGTAAGAAATACTTTTTTTTCAATGACATTAACTGGAAATATTTTATGATCCTAGAGATAGCATCCAGGTTCGTTGTGAAAAATTTTAGTTTGGGGTTTCTTTTTTGAGCAGTTCTAACTGCAAAAATTAATATTTCACAACTTTTACTGTTTCTTAGATATTCTCCAAATGATAAAGAGAAAATTTACTTTTTAAAAATAGAATAAAGCTCCCATCTTGTAAATCTCATATGGGTTCTTTGGACTCATAAATCTAAGACATGTGATCTTAGAGATGTTATTTTTTCTGTATCTTTCAAAACTTACTATCTCATCATCCTAGGAATTATTTAATCATTACTAATAAATTATTCCCAACTATGCTATAAAAATGAAGACTAAAATAAAAAGGAAATGGAACAATGATGGAATTACCTAAAAGGATAATGTGATAGGAAAATAAATGATCATTATTATATCATCCAGTTTTCATATAGCATTGCCAAAAGTATTACATCATCTTTCAAGAAGGTATGAAAGTCTGGAGAAACACCATCTTTAGAGTCCTTTTTGTTTACGCTTTCAACGAATACAGTTAAAGATTTCAGAATTTTTCATTTTTTGCCCATAATAGCAAGTAGAAGAAAATAGAAGATTTTCCAGTTATTAAAGGAATCAGAAGGTGAATACAGAGAGACAGACGGTAGTACTCTAGACCCTAGATGACATTGGTGAAATTGATCATGTAAGCAAAATCTCAGACCATGAGTCTAAAGATGCATGTTCTAGATGAGTTTTCTCATACTCAAGAATAAATGAGTGAACCATATATTTCCAAGAACAACAAGGAAATAGTATTTCCAGCCAGGTACTCAATGGGAAGAGCTTAATCATTCAATATTTTGTGACAAGGACCTGGACCATTTAATTTTGCTAAATGCTGTAACAGTATTTGATATTTTATGATGTTTATCCACCAGTATTTACTTGATATAGTTCCTAAGTTGGAAAATGCTAAAGATAGCTATGTGCACAAAGGTGATTTAAAAAATCAAAAGATGTAGAAATGAAAAAAAATCATTCTAATTGGTGCTTATAAATCTAAAAATGAAAATGTTTTACAATAATTGCCGTCCTTCAACACAATTATGTCATTAAAGCTTTAGACTTTGTTTTTAGATTTTTTTCTTTTAGAGATGGGGTCTCACTCTGTCATCCAGGCTAATTTTTGTATTTTTACTAGAGACGAACTTTCGACACGTTGGCCAGGCTGGTCTCGAACTCCCAACTTCAGGTGATCCACCTGCCTCAGCCTCTCAAACTGCTGGGATTACAGGCATGAACCATTGTACCCGGCCTGAGAGCTCGTTTCTTCTGAGCACTGAATCAATGTCCTTACTTTTTACACAGGGAAAGCAGTTTGCCAGCCTTGCATATTTACTTTTTTTAAAAAAAGAAGCATGTGAACATTTCACAATCCCCAAATTTTCTGACACTTTTTTACATTCCTCATGGCCAAGGATTCCTGGAGAAAGTGTCTGGGTTTGCGGGTGATGGGAAGCAATCTCACATATATTCAATTTTTTTGGAGCTACTTTTAAAAAATAATCCCTTTGAAAGTGATTTTATGTTGCCTAAATATATATATTTTTAAAACGTTGATACTATTTTAAAAATTTAATGTTAGACATTTGGACTTTACAAAGCTTCAGATCTAAAAAATGTATCTTAATTCTCAATATGCCAGGAAAAATAGTCATTGGCATTTACCATCTAGTTCTAATGAATCTTAAAACTTTCAAAAAATATATTTTAAGCCACTTTATGAATAATTTACTGAATTATAAAGAGATAGTTTAAAAAATCAACTTTACGGCTGGGGACGGTGGCTCAAGCCTGTAATCTCGGCACTTTGGGAGGCTGAGGCGGGTAGATTGCCTGAGGTCAGGAGTTCAAGACCAGCCTGGCTAACATGGTGAAACCCCCTCTCTACTAAAAATACAAAAATTAACTGGGCATGGTAGCCCATGCCTGTAATCCCAGCTGGTCAGGAGGCTGAGGCAGGAGAATAGCTTGAACCTGGGAGGCAGAAGTTGCGGTAAGCTGATATCATGCCACTGCACTCCAGCCTCGGCAGCAGAGTGAGACTCTGTCTCAAAAAAAAATAAAAAGTAAAAAAAAAAATTTAAATCAACTTTATTAGAAATTTTAGTAAGAATTTAAACACAGTAAAGACAATTTTTATTTTATATTTTCTTTGTGTTGAAGGTAAAAATGGGCAACGTTGGTTGAATGTAAGTAATTGCTCAATGTGTGCCGTGAATGAACCTGGAGGATACCCACCTTGTAAATAATAATTCCATATCTCAGATATATTTCTTTTAGGTTCCAGTTCCTTATTACTTCCATTTCTTCTTGTACGTGTATTGCCAAAATGCAACACCTCTTAAAACTTTGAACCAATCATGGCGGCTCAAGCCTGTAGTCCCAGCTATCTGGGAGGCTGAGATGAGAGGATTGCTTATGCCCAGGAATTGGAGGCTGCAGTGAGCCAAGATCACACCACTGTACTTCAGCCTGGGCAACAGAGTGAGATTCTATCTCAAAATAAATATGTAAATATATATATATTTATATTTATATATGATATATATATAAAATATCAAACCATGAAGAGATATGGAAGAAATTTAAATGCATATTACTAAGTAACAGAAGCCAAGCTGAAAGGGCTACATACTATATGATTCCAACTATACCATATTCTGAAAAAGGCAAAACTACGAAGACTATCAAAAGATCAATAGTTGCTAAGGGTTGGGTGGGGAAAGGTGAGGAGTGGCAATGAATAGGCAGAGAACAGAAGTATTTAGGGGCAATGAAAATACTCACTAAAACTATAACAATAGATACATGCCATTACACATTTGTTAAGACCCATAGAATGTACACCACCAAGAGTTAATCAATGTGAAGTGTGGACTTTGTGTGAAAATGACATGTCAGTATAAGTCCATCAATTATAACATATGTACCACTCTGATGAGGGACGTTGATAATGGGGGAGTCCATGCCTGTGTAGGGGCAGGGAGTATACGAGAAGTCTCTACACCTTCTCAATTTTGCTGTGAACCTAAAACTGTTCTAGAAAAAAAAGGAACACTTTCAAAAAATAACCCATCCTTATAAGAAAAATGCTTCAAATGTTCTTATTCTTATGACTTGCAGTTTGTGGTAACCACAGCACTGTCTGAGAAATCCAACTGATTACAAGTACTACTTTCTTGTCTTTAAATGACTTTTGTAGGATGGTCTTTGTCTATGCCACTTTAAATGACTAAGAAATAGAATTTTCTTCCAAGTTATCTTAAAATTAAAAGTTTGAATATTTACATAATTTTATATTATTATCAAGTTAATAGAATTTTTTTTTGCCATTCTAGAATTGTGAAATTAGGGATCCATTAAAAAACTATAAACTTTCAAACATGCAAAAAAGTACAGAAAGTCTTTTATCAAGCAACTGTGTCCTGCCACCTAGACTTAACAGATGTTAATATTTGCTTCAAGTTTTTATTTTTAAAGAACTAGGCCAAGTACAGACATAGATAAAATCTATCCTTTTCCCTCTCTCTCTCTCTATCTCTCTCTCTCCAGTGAGAATCACAATCCTGAAGTTTATATGCATCATTCTCAGGCATTTTTAATATTGTTTTGTTTTTAATATTCTATTAATGACATCATATTTGAAAATCTCTCTCTTTCTCTCACTCCAGTGACTGTCACAATCCTGAAGTGTATAAGCATCATTCTCAAGCAATTTTCGTATTTTTTTGTTTTTAACACATTCTATTAATTATATGTGTAACTTGCTACATTTCACTAAACATTGGTTTTGAGTTTTAACCATACTGATGATGTAGCTCTACTTTACCAATTTTAATTGCTATTTAAATATCTCATATTATGAATACACCAGAGTTTATTTATTCATTTATCCATTTCCTCTAAAGTTACCCAAGTTGTTTCTACTCCTTGTATTTCTTGTACAGGATCCTGACCTGTATGTGGTAGCTCTGGAGTGAGTAGCTATCCCAGCATATAGCTTCCAACTACGGAAAACAAGCTAACTAAAAGATTTACTAGAATGTAATTTTTAAAGAGGAATGAAAATTAACAAGATCTTTATGTATTACGGATAAAACCATACATATATCTAGCAGTAGACAGGAGAATATAAACAATCACAAAATGTCTATTTGATTTTTAACTATGACAATTCTGTTTCTTTCCTATATCATCTCAGTTAATTTAAACATCTAGGCTTTAATAGCCTGGGAATTATGCCTCGAAATTCACTGCATTGCTAAAGAACGCCAGCCTTCTTGTGGCTGCCTATTAAATAGCAGCTATTCACGGCCTTTTCTTCCCTGCTCTCAGAATCCTGATCTCATTTTTCTGTCTCAATAGAAAGACAAGGGGTAGATGAACTCTCATGCCAATTAACAAATCTAGAGAATAAATATATGACTGACGCTTGAAAGGTCATGGCCTCTAACCTTTATTTACCTTTATAAGGTAAAATCCAAAACAAAGGAATTAAAAGAGCATTCTGTTAACCTTCATCTCTTGGCTGAGACTATCAAACCAATGTATTATTGTGATTAAAAAAAGGAATTATAGAAAGTCCATTTATTCATTCAACGTATATGGAATAACAAGTGCTGCACCAGGGCTGGGAATACACCGATGGAATTCCTGCCCTCCTAAGCTTTAACTAGTACGTGTTTGCCCCCATAGCACTAACAACAGCCCAAGTTCCTTCTTTTTAAGAAAGTTAGGGGTTCTGGAAACACCCAAGAGACATAATTAAAATGATCAAGAGGAGGCATGAATGAAAATAAGCAGGAGAGTTAAATATTATTAGGGTTTGTGTACAATTGGAGTATCCCCTATCTAAAATGCTTGGAACCAGAAGACTCTTCTACTTCAGAATTTTTCAGATTTTGGAATATCTGCATATACATAAAAAGATATCTTGGGGATGGGACCCAAGTCTAAACACAAAATTCATTTCCGTTTCATATGCCCCTTATACACATAGCCTGAAGGTAATTTTGTACAATATTTTTAATAATTTTGTACACAAAATGAAGTTTTGCGTTTTGACTGAGATTCCTCACATGAGGTCAGATGTGGAATTTTCTACTTGAGGTGTTATGTTGGCACTCAAGTTTCAGATTTTGGAACATTTTAGATTTCTGATTTTGGGATTTGTGATATTTAACCTGTATCCATTATGCAGCTTTTATATGCAAGTTACAGAAAACTTCTATTCAACTGGCTTAAACTAGGGGAGGGCTTATTATTATATGCAAAGAGAAGTCCAAGTTGGTTAATTCACAAGCTCTGTAACATTGTCACCGAGGACCTAAGTTCTTCTCATGTTTCTGCTCTGAAGCCTCTAGGCCACTTTATGGTGGCAAGATGGCTGCCACACTCCCAGGTAACACATCCAGATAAAACAATATAGGACAACAGAAGAAACAGACCTCTTATGTCTCATTGGCCAGAATTGTATCACATGTTTGTTCCAAAACCAATCACTGGCAAGAAGAGTAATTTTTTATGATTAGCTTAATTTAGCTCAATTAAAAACAATAACCCACATGCCCAATGCTCTCTTTTTATAACTGGAAAAAACAATGCTGTACAAACCAACCAACGGAGAACAAGCATTGAGTAAAACTCAGGAGTACACAGACATTGATATGAATGGGAAATTAAAATCTCTGTGTTAAACAAATCAATTAACGGATTTGCATTTGACATTTCCAGCTGCACGTACTAGTTACCTGCAATAGGGAGACAACATTAACGTTGGGAGGTGCCTATTCCTCCATAAACCACAAATCTTCCTGATGTGTTCTTGCTCTCAGCAATAATTACAAATCTGAAATTTCAAATGGAAAATATAACAGAAATTAGGCATCACTCAGTACTCTTTTTCATTTCATCAAGAGAACACCGTTACCAAAGGAACACTCTTCTCCTTCAAGAAATAAAAGTATGTTTCTGACTTTTATTTGGCAATAAGTTATATACTTGCCAATAAGTCAAATTTTGTTTTTTATTAATTACTAGAGAAGAAATTCTTCTTGGATTAAATGATACTGCTGATAATACAGCAATAATCCATTGAATTTGTAGCATATTTTATGTTTTCAAAGTGCTTTCTCATACAATAATCTGAGTTACATCCCATTCTTACTCTGGGAAGGAGTATATAACAGCACTGATTTCTCATCTTTTAGATGGGAGAACTGGGACATGTCAAGAGTTAAAAGATTACCCAAGCTTCATGGCTAAGTAGTTAAAGGATCAGGATTAAATGCTTTTGGAACAATTTAGCAAGATCTTGTGTAATTTAAAACTATTTGACACTATGTAAGGCTATTTTAAAAACTAAAAATAATCAGAATCTCACTTCTGAATAAATTCAGATATAATATCTTCTTTCAGATTTTACCTTCTCCAATCTAGCCCCAGCTCTTAGGTCCCTGAAATTTAGGGACCTTAGATTTTTTAGATTCAAATGTTCTTTTTCCAAATGATCCTATCCCTTTTCCCTATTAGATACGTATTCCATATTAACTCAGAATTCAGCAAGTCTCAGCCTGGACACTTGTGTGACTTTACATCCTACTTTAAAAGTTCTGAAAATATTTGGAAAGAGCCAAAAGTCAAAGTCAAAAAGAACAACAGAGCCTAAAATTGGACTGGAAAGGCAAATTTGCGGAAAATCTCACTAGAAGGGGTCTAGTGTAGGAAAAACAACTCTCCCACTTTCCTGGATTTCAAGGAGCAGAGAAGCAAATAAATGTCATAAAGCACCAAACAGCCCCTGTCTTTCAAAAGTGATGGATGGTTGATAGGAAGCTAAACAAACACAGGTTCAAAGAAAGAGATATTTTCTAACTAAAACTAGAAGGAAGGAGCAAACGTTTCCTTAAGAGAATGGTGACACGTCTCTTCCCTTTGGGAATGCTGATTTCAGTGGAGATTATAGAGAACATAAAATTTACATCTCCTGTTTGAACCAGACTCCAGTATCCAGTGGCCCACTCAAAACCTCCCCTTGGGTGTCTGGAGTCATGTCAGCTCTGCACTTTGAAGACTGAACTCCTGATCTTTTCCTCTGACCTGCTCCAGTCGCATCTTTCCCATCTCAGTGCTTGGCAACTCCCTTCTTTGCAGGCCCTTGGGTCAAAACACCTTGAGGCAGTCTTTAACTCCTGTCTTTCATTTTGTCAGAAAATGCCGTGGTCTCTACATTCAATATATATTCAAAATCTAACCCTCTCTCTTATGGCTTTGCTGCTACCACGCCAGTTTGAGCCACCATCATACTAATCCCTTGGATCACTGCAAAAGCCCCCTGTGGTCCCCCTGCTCTGACCTTGCCATTAGGCTATTTTTAACACAACAGCCAGAGTGATCCTTCACAATCGGAAGTCAGTTCACGTCACTTCTTTGCTGAAAACCCTACAATGGATTCTCAGTTCACTCAAGAGTAAAAAAGCAAAGTCTTTCCAAAGGCCTATAGGGCCCTACATGATCTGCGTGCCCCCCGCCTGCCCCCCTTCCTCGTCTGACAGGCCCCCTTTGACTCCTGAGCCCCACCACACTGGCCTTCTCACCACCCAGCCGCTCTTCTGGGTTACTGTTCCATATCCCCTCATATCTTAGCTCAAATCTTACTTTCAGTGGGATAGGATTGCCAGATAAAATACTGGGCACTCATTAAATATGAATTTCAGATGAACATTGAACAGCATCTTAGCACATGCTTCAAATCCCCAAATATAGCATGGGACACACATACACAGAAAAAGTATTGGCTGTGTATCTGAAATTCACATTTAACTGAATGTCCTGTTGTTTTTGACTTTTTGTTTTCCATGTGGCAGCCTTACAATGGTTTCTACCCAGATCCAGGCACATCCTGCCTCCCCTCCACCGCAACTCCTGACTCCTTTCACCTGCTCAATTTCTTTTCCTCGTGACACTCAGCTTCTTCCAACGAACTACATAATTTACTTACATATCATGTGTATTATCTGTCTCCCTCTTCTGGAAAATCATCTCCATGTAACCAGTTCCAGCAGAAAAGCAAGATCTAGTTTGTGGTTAAAGAATTTTATTTTTCAGCATATTTTTCCCCCACTGTGTTGGAGTTGGGAGTTTTTTTATGAAAATCCTTGAGAAAACATAGGTGTTTCTATCTCTCCACTCTTAATATTGGTACACATCTAACGCATAGGCACATAGGTGAATACAATTGATTCCCATTCAAAGCTAACCATGTGTTATGTGAACTGTGGTAAAGAAATATGTCTTCCAAAAAAACATACCATACACATAGTTGACAAAAGAGAGAATTCCAATGGTGGGGTGGGGGGAAACAGTTGCCTTAAAAGAATCCAAAACGTTTTGATTGAATTGTCCAATGATGTCCTTTCTTTGATAGCAGCCAAATACAGATAATTATATTTAAAAATAATAAACTTTTTCCTGCAGCAGAAAGGCCATCTGTTGAACTCTGTCATTCAGCAACAGCTGTAGAAAATGTAACCACCTTGTTCTTCATTTATTCATTAACTTATTGTCATTGTTGAGCTGTCACGCATAGAGCGCTGCCATGCATGGAGCACTGTCATACGATGGGGCAGGAAGAGTGTGAGAGGGACCCTTGAGAGGAAAGAAGGGTCCAGATCTGAAAAGCCTTGCAAATCACTGGCTTAAAGAGCCGGTGGGAGGAGCAGGTGGATGGCACGATCAGAGCTGCACGTTAGAAAAATCACTCTGGCAGAATGGATTACTATGCTCAGGTACGTTACATTTGGTTAATAAGTTATTATTACAAACAGGGTCTTAACCACTAGGCCTCAAGGCAAAACTTTCAGAAAAGGGAACCTTTGAAGAACCCACAGACCTGTTTTTAAATACCTTATTATGGTCTGTTTAAATGTAGTTTTTAAGGTAATTATCTGTATAGCAAACATCTGCAATTTTATTCAATTCTGTGAATTTTTACGAATGGATAAGAGGCAAAAATGGAGAAAAAGGAAGAAAGAACTGGCAGAAACTACCAATTTTGAGTAGTGTGTGAGGACTTCTCACGCATTATCTCATTTAATCCTTAAAATGAGCAAAGGGATTACTGTATTATTATCCCTATTTGCAGACAAGGAATTTGAGACTCAGCAAGGTGAGAAGTCCTCTGTAAAAGACAGGGCTGGGTAGCCTGCCCTCATCCTCTCCAAAGTCCATGTTCTTGCCTCTGTAACAAATGGCAGATACATTTACAGAACGGCTAAGGTATGCAGCAGATGAGGAGGAGAAAGACTGAGATAATCTTGAGTAAAAACAGAATAAAGGAGAAAAAGTATAGGCCAGATAAAGGGGAAAATTAATTGGCAAAATAAAAGTATGAGAAATTGCCCTCTTGAAAAGAGCAAAAACGCAACTGGCTTCTTGAATGAAGAGATGTAGAGATGATCAACTTTGAATTTTTCAGCACATCACAGGTACAACCATAACAGAATTTCCACTGAACTGCAGAATTCAAGAGATAGTCTTCTTGTTGAGGTACTAATATTAAAGATGAACTGCTGCCGAAAAGGGGCCTACTTATTAACTTATTTTACACAACCCCTCTCACATGCCCTGGCAGTTGACATTTGCAGGTGAGGTTTGATCAGCACCAAATCCTCTGAAAGCCAGATGCCTTTAGTAGATATGGCTGCCTGGCAGAATAATATTCCTTGCTATAGGAAACAGAAGGTATCCTATCCCCAAAAGAAACTTTCACTCAGGCTTATGCCCCCAAACTCTTTGGAGGGAGATACTGTCACCCTGACTGCGTGCTCTTTCAAAGACACAGGCTAATCCAGGGTTAGCTGGCCAGACAATGGTCACCTGTATATTGAGATCTGAAGAGCATGGGAACTGTCTCCCTCTTTACCGCGGCCTCCCTCTTGCCTGGCCGGGATCTTGGATTAACATGTGTGGTTGAGTCATTACCCCACTCACTTCACTCACTGGGTACTCAGCTACCAGAAACTCCAGGGAATGGAGCACTGAACTGCTGAGCTCTGATGGGGAGAGTGTGTTAGAGAAAGTACTGGCCCAGGGTAGTCAGCCTCAACAAGAAGGCCAGCTAGGCAGGAAGCAAGTGAATCTATTTAAGTAAAGAGGACAGGGGCTGCATATCCAACGTACCACAAAGTGCTGTGTACATAGAGTGTACAATTGATGTTTCTTATGTAATTGTTGAGGTATTATGAGAAGTAGGGATTAGGTATCCGCCCCCAAACTACTGCTTATTTAACAAGTTTTTCACTGGCTGTATCTGAACAGGCAAAATAATTGCTTAGTTGAGCAATGTGGTGGTGAAGGTTATATATCCCCTTCCCATGGGACATGGTATGAGCTGTGTGTGAGCTTTTGTCTTCCAAGTATGCATGGATATTTTTGTGCCTCTCTACTTATTATTAACAAGGTACCAAAGAAAAAGATGGAAGAGAAGGAGAGGGAGAGAGGCAAAACCAAAACGTAGTAATACTCTTAGCTCCTTCCTGGCCTCTGAGGGTTGTGTATACCTTTGCCCAGAGGCAGTGTTTATTGAAGAATATATTTTTGCTGAGAGACTTAAAATCTAACTGGCATCAGCTACCTAGAGATGGAAGGGGGAAGTCTTCGAAAATTTTGATTTAATAACTAGCCAGCAGCCAGTACACTGGATGAGAACAGAAGGAGGAGAGAGAAACATTCCCTCTGCCAGAGCATTTTGCAGATAATTAAAGTAGAGACTTTGACTCACAGCAGGGCAATTTTAGCATACCTGACACAGGGCTTGACTCAAGCTCTCTCAATGTCCCTTCCAGTGCAGTTATGCTATTAGCTTTCATAATATCCTACATAAGGGAAAACACGTTTCTTCAAGCTATTCCATTTCTCAATTACTAAAGAGCTTTGAGTTTAAAAGTTCACCGAAAAACCCATCACACCCCATCTTGGACATTACCCTTGTCTAATGGGTGGCAACAAGATCACTCTTTCAGACACTCAGTCCACATTACTTAAACATTCATCTGCCCTATTTCACACTTGGAACGGGCTGTGCAATAAACCTATTTGATCTTTTCTTTATTGTCTGCTTCAGGAATGTATGCAGGATTTTCTTCTTTGCTATAGGAACAGATTTCTTCTTTGCAGTGTAGGAAGTGATTCACCTCTAGGAGGCTAATTTTTTATAGTTGAGTGCAGGATCTTAATAAATAAACCAAAAAGTGAAGTGCTATTCTGAACAGCCCTCACACCAGCAGGAAGAATCAGTGAATGAGGAACCGTGGAAGACTGTTCACCACATACCCATTTACTCCAAAATATTATTTGGATCAGCATTGGATATTTTTAATAAATTATAAGTGATTCTTCTTTCTGTATTAATTAAGAACTTACACTACTCTTCAAGTGTTTTAACTCCCCCAGTGCCAAGCTTAAGTCCTCTGGATTAATCCTGATGCATGAAGAGCTTTGAAAACATAACAATGGTAGGCAACAACCCTGAGTGATTAAGAAATCAAGATGTGTCCCGTGCTGGTAAAACACACACACACACACACACACACACACACACGGAAAATGGAAATTAGAAAAATTGCCTGGACATACTGTCAGAACAAGCTAAAAATTTAAGGTTTGAAATGTGCTTGATTTATATTACATCTCACTTTATAAAAAAGTGTGAGAGGAAGAAGGCCAGGAAAACTATGAAAAAGCAAAGCTCTTAGCAGAGGGTCCAGCACAGAGGAAGTACTCAAGAAAAATTAGCATGAAACAAAGAAAAACAGTGACAAAAGATAGAGATGAAAAGATAGGTAGATTTACAGCACAGATTGGGCGGGGGGGCTCAAAGAATCTTTTGTCCAAGCTGGTGACATCTGATGAGGTATCCTAGATATGGCTATCAATGTACACAGCCTACTTCAGTTTGACCAATCAAGCATTCAAATCATTCTTCGTATGCCAACATAATACTCTCTGTCATACAAGCCTGTTTCTCCATGCATAATCTCAGTTTGAAGAACTGGTAGCAGAAAAATGGTTTCCTCCAAAGCAATTCTTTTTTGTTTTGTTTTCTCCAAAGCAACTCTGAGAGGATGGCCACCGGGATTTTCAGCCTAGATCCTGTAAATCAGAGGCTTCCTTAACAAGGAAGGAGAAAACCAACACAGAGTGATACTAAAGAATCTCCACTTCACAGAAACACAGAACCAGGATGGGAAACTCTTCCTTCAGGGCTTCCAGCAATGATCTCCCTAACAGCCTCATGGTTAAAACAGTAATCTCATTAAGTCACGCTTTTATGGAATAAGACCATCCCCTAAAAAGCTAGATGCTTCCAATTTTGCTTACCTTTTTCACAACATGCAAGTTTTCTTCACTAATGAATTTTTCATAGCAATAATACATAATTTGATAACACTTTCTTGACAAACACTCCCAATGGAAAACTAAAATAGTGTTTCCTTTGCACTCTCTCAGGGTAAGCCCCTGTCCACAGGTTGTTAGTTCTAAGAAATCATCTTAAAACTAAATATGTACATACTTCATTCCTGATAGTGAATGTACACTTTTACCCAAACATAACTGAGCAATTGGAGTTTTCAGGTGGGTTATAGAGTGGAAAATAAATACAAGCCAATTTCATGGAATAATCTCTCCAGGAAGACACAAACCATATCAAAACAATCCCCTTTGTAGATCTTCAGTTAAACAATACTGCATGGACAAAATACTCATCATAACTAGGAATAGATAGGTATTGTTTCAAATGTATTATGTACAAATCGTCTAATTTTTTCAAGGTTAATGAGTATAATTTACCCATCTTTGGTTACTGAAGGGGTTACATAGGATGAACAAAACTTAAGAGTTCATCCATTTCATTTCTGTGGTTGATTTGCCCACATTTGTTTGGCTTTTATGTCCATGTAATTGATTTGTATAATTCTGTCCAAAGCAGATGGGCAACCGCTCATGACACTTGCAACCCATTTAGATTATTATTGTACTGATGTTTATTCAAGGCCAAATAGGGAGAACATAAAAGGTGTGATGTTCAACTTAGCCTAACAATGTCATGAAAAATATATTTGGTCTCAGCAGCAGAAATAGACACCCTCTACCAATCAGTTTATAAGTGCAGGTGAATTGCTTCTGTCCATGTGGCTGAACTAGCTACCCAAATTAATTATGGCACCGTTTTCCAGTTCTACAACATAATGCAAACTCTCCAAGAGCATAATAAAAAGACAGTCATCTCCAATGCTACTTTATGTTAACATTTACATTGAAGACATATCTCTCCTCACACTTTTGAATTCAAGGATTAAAAAATAATCATCTTCTAAAAATAAGTAAATAGATACACATTTGATAACCCAGAGAGAGCCACTGTCTACTCAAATGGTACACTGATAGCATTGATTCTGGTTTTTTTCAATGAATAGATGGTGATTATAATTTACTACACAAAATTATATTTTGTTCTATGTTTACATTTGACAGTTGTATAGATCTAAACAAGTTTAAGTGCCATTGCTTAATAGGCAAATAAGACCAGAAGCTAATTAAAACTGTTTCCCTAAAATCTTGATCAGTTAAAATGCTTTGGAAGGACTGACTGGAAAATTATTTTAATTTTTTCCCCCAAGTGCTAGTGATCAACTCAGCCTATGACATAGACCAGAAATGTCACAAAGACACTTAAGATGTGTGCCCAAGTAAGCCCAGCTTGGAAGTGGGTATGCCTAAGTGAGAGGAAAAGCAAATGACCTCTAATATTTGACCTCACTGTGGTTGGATCTCTTAGGCTCTCACCAGTACTATTTTTTTTCCTCTGGGCACAAGGGAAGACTACACTTCCCAGACGCCCTTGCACTTTGAGAGGAAACATGCACCTGAGTTCTGGCCAATGGAGTGTGCGGGGAAGTGAATAGCATGGCGTATGCTATTTCCTGGCCTGGCCATTACCCTCCTGGTCTCTTTCTCACTAGATTTTCTTTGAGGCCAATCCAAAGTTACATCGGGAAACTTAGGTCAAATTTTAAAATCAGATAAAATTTTAGATGATTAGGCTGAAACTCTCTAAACAAAAAGGCTTTAGAATCCTTGAAGAATGAAAGTTGTCTAGGCGAGTCTAATAGAGGCTCTGAGCATCACAACAAACTCTGCTTTTCAAACACTGTGTGTCTTGGAAACTGAAAGTTCCACTTATAAAACACACGTAACTCATTATCAAGGCTTAAGATACAGTCATATAGGAAGGTTTTTAAAAACTCTTCCACATATAGTGCAATTTTGCTTTTGATTACTGTGAAGACAAGTCAGAATTCCAAATGCTTCAGATTCACCATTCTGAACATCAGTGTTCTTTGAACAGTACTTCTGATGCAGAAGGTACAGGTGACAGCTGAATTTAGAACAGCCCATGCCATTCCCTAAATTGCATTTTTAATAAAACTCTTAAATGCAAATTTTTATTGCTTCTCTCTTTCTGTGATGCTACCCAGACAAAACCACTTCAGTTATTTTAACTTTCCTGCTTATTTACTGCAGATGGATAGGAATTTATTTTATATACATTACTTCAAAGTATTCTTATCATAAAATCTGTATTTACACCCTTCTCACAAAGACCAATTAATAGACTCTTTCTATAGTAAAGAACTTTTTAACTTACAGAAATATAAATGATGCCATGCTTATACAAACTGATATTTTTAAAACCTCAATTTAAAAGAGAACAGATTTTACAATGATGGATAGGACATTTAACAACTTACTCTAAAGTATACTTTAAGTCCTACATTTAAGTACTGCATAAAAGTTCCTTTCTTTGTTTTCTTCTTTTATTCATCTATTTATAAATTCAAGGTCTTTGAAATGTTTTTCCTCTCATACTTAATGTAGCCTGAGCTTTGCTTAGAAAAATACATTGCTACATTTGTCAATTTTCTGATAGCTCTTTAAACAACGTTAGCTTATAAAATGCTAGTACTATAACGTAATGGTAACACTACAAAAAGTTATATATTTTTTAAA
Organism: Cacajao melanocephalus; assembly: GCA_963573385.1. Classification (NCBI taxonomy): domain Eukaryota; kingdom Metazoa; phylum Chordata; class Mammalia; order Primates; family Pitheciidae; genus Cacajao; species Cacajao melanocephalus. The sequence goes on along the minus strand of CAUYLG010033140.1, from coordinate 33,153 downwards.
CCTTTTCCCCTTAAATGAATAATTATTGCTTAAAGAATAGTTTCTTCCAAAGGTGGCATTTGAATGGTATGGTCCATAATGCCACATGATAACCTCAGAGAGTGAATGAGCTTGTCACTAAGGCATCTAATCCTCTTGGCAAAAAAGAAGAAAATGTGTTAGGACATAATTAAATACTTACTTTTGGGGAAAATATAGGAAAAGAAACTTCATCTTTTGTCAAACACACTTTTGTTAACCCAGACTTTGCCAGATTTGCAGCATGTCAAAACTGGTTCGTTCCTTAGCCATTTAAGCACCAAGAATGCACACTCATTGTTCATGACCAGTTTCCGCTCGCCTGTGACAAAACAGCTAGTTGGAGAGTCAGCCTCGGTCAGTGTCTATTTAGGGCAAAATGTCAAAAAAGAATGTCTTGCATTTGGGCTCAACAATAATGAACATGGCTAAATCTGAAAATTAACAAAAGAAAGTGAACAGCTTTTTAAATTCTGAGAACATTAGATTCTGGTGTCCTTTTTGTTCTGATTGTTGTGGCTTAACACTCTGAAAAGACCACCTGTTGGGCAGCCATTTTGTGATTGTATTGAATGCAGTGATTGCATAAAAGAACACTTTCCAAAATAACCTGGCATTATTATTCACTTATTTTGTAGTAAATCTGCATTCAAAACCTGCATTAAAATATGAGGCTTTTCTCCTAAGTGAAATTTAAAGCTATAAGTTTGATGGAAATGCATACTCAACTGCAAATGCATGATTTTATGGGGAAATGCATCATACTCAAAAATGAGTTCAAGTAAACCTTTGATATGGCAATTAGAGAGTATGTTCAATAAAGTGAAACAGTTAAAAGTGGTGCATAGCGGACAGGGAATCCCAGAGGAAATGACACAAAACTGATAGCATGTAATTATTAGACTGACACAGAGACATGATGTAGCTGGAGAAAATTACTGTTGTCTATTAAAAGAATCTGATATCCTCTGCAATCCTGAAAGCATATTTTACTGGTATAATACTTCCACTTTCATGAATAAAAGAAAACCCATGTCCCAAATTCACAGGCTTTGTGATTCATTTATGCTAAAAATCTCTCCTAGAACACAGTGTAAACAAAAACATCATTGTTTAAGTTCAACTGATGGAAAATGCCAGTTCATGCTGCTAATGACAACTAAGAAAATAAAAAACTCAAAAGAGAAACTGCTCCTAAAAAGATCATTTGTTATAACTATCCAATAAATGTCTTCAGAGCATGCATTTCGACGTGGAAAATGACACTTGTATCAAAAATCATCTTTGCTGCATGAACACATGTTTTGGATGCTTGATTCTATTTTCAGTTTTGTGGCTACTTTAGAATAGTGTGAAGAACACTGCTGTATTCCATGATTTTTACCATTACACAAGCCTGTAGAATCAATGCATGTTCTGAATTTGGAAAACCTAATAACTTTAAAAATGCTTTTAAAAATTACATCAGATAGTTTCTAAGGACTCTTAAATATGTTACATTTCGGTTTAATCCTGATTATAGTCTTTTCCTCAATAGAATTTTGTTTATTTTAAATTTGCTCTATGTAATGACCTAAAGTATATTATGTGGAATGAATTGTTATATTGCCACAAACATCCATACGTTTTTTTTCTAAGTTTTTCAAACTTTATACTCACTCATGGCTTTACTTCTATACATTTTTAAAACAGTAAAGATTTTGTTGCATTAAAAGTGAATTGTAAACCCAGGCAACATGACGAAAACCTGTCTCTACAAAAAGTACAAAAATTAACCAGGTGTGGTGGCGTACACCTGTAATCCCAGCTACTTGGGAGGCTGAAAGATGGGAAGATTGCTTGAGCCTGGGAAGTGAGCCTACACTGAGTTGTGAGATGACACCACTGCACTATGGCCTGGGCGACAGAGCAAGACCCCGCCTCAGGAAAAAAAAAAAGGGAAGTGTGTCTTTAAAGAGACAAAAATTAAAAGTGCTTTCCCTAAGCCTTATTTCCAAAGTGGGAAAGACCACCAAAAAAAGAAATTTCCAAATTGGTTATGTTTGTAAAAAATTCTATTGTTGATTCATATAAAATACTTTCCTCCATTTATTAATTATCTGATAAGTTCCTTAACTTACGGAGACTCCTGTATATTATAAACTCTGAATGTTTAGTCGAAGTATGAGTTTTTAAAAATTAATTTCTCAGTAGATATAAAGGAAGACTTTTTTTCTGATAAATAAGCACACTTGACTTTATGTTACCTAAAGAAAAGCTTATATCTTCCACGTCCACAGGCAAATATGATTCCTGGTTTTCTTGTTCTTTTTTTTTTTTTTTTTTTTTTGAGACAGAGTTTTACTCTTGTTGCCCAGGCTAGAGTACAGTGGCGTGATCTCGGTTCACCTCAACCTCTGCCTCCCAGATTCAAGTGATTCTTCTGCCTCAGCCTCCGGAGTAGCTGGGATTACAGGCATGCACCACCACGCCCAGCTAATTTTGCATTTTTAGTAGAGACAGGGTTTCTCCACGTTGGTCAGGCTGGTCTCCAACTCCCAACCTCAGGTGATCCACCCACCTTGGCCTCCCAAAGTGCTGGGATTACAGGCATAAGCCACCATGCCCGGCACAATTCCAGGTTTTCAAGAAGACTATTTTTCCCCAGGTGTTTCAGGGCCTAATACAGAGAAATAGAACGTCAAAATATAAACCTGAGGAAAAATACAGCAAAAAAGCAAATATTCTGAAATAGGGAGGGTATTATAAATAACTCACATTCATAAGTTTGGGATTTTCACTGTGAAAAATTATGAATGCACTCAAATGTCATTACCATGTGCCTGGAAGCTCAAGATACTGAAGTTATCAGGCAACTTTAAATTGTAATTCCTCTCTCATATCTTTAACTCCCTAAAGATCTGTTTTCCTTACACAAATGCCACTCAGTGGAATACGTACCACTCTTCCACAAGAAAAGCCATATGAAAAAATGACAAAGAGCATCATGTCATTTTTAAATCATGTCCTATTCTTGTGTTAGAGACCCCAAGAAGTCAGTGACTTAGCAAGTCAATATATTAGAAAACTGTTGGTGGTGCTGTTCTACGCTTAGACTAAAATACACTCCATTCTCCTAAAGAAAATAGCTTCTTGCAAACACCCTCAAAACAAAGGCAAATTTATATGCTATACAATAAATTAATATGAGTTTCCTGTTTACCAAAAAGACTGAGTTTGTGAATTTAGTTAGACAGAGTCATGGATAGAAACTTGAGTTTATGTAGAAAAGTAGGTTAGGCTTGGGAAAAGAAAGAAATACATCTTTATGACAATATACCAGGAACTGTGAGGGTTAATAAGAGGTAAGGAGGAGGTGAAGGAAAAGGAGAGATGGAGGAAATAAGAGAAACTGAGCAGATGAAAGAAAGGATTCAATGGAAGGTATTGTTGGTCACAGCGAGGTGTCAGAAACAAAACTAGAAAATGGGAACTGCTTCAACATTGGGAGGAAAGTGAAAAAAAAATGAATGTATACCACATAGTAAAAAGAAAAAGAAAATAAGAAATAGTAAAAAGGCTTTCAGGATTTCCACAGAGCATATCTGTGAAAAAAAAAAAAATAAACCAAGCATGAAAGAAAAGAAACAGTGAAATTGAAATTTTCTCCAAAGGTAACTCATCCCGAAGGCTTCATTGTGCCTTCCCTTTCACATCAAGAATTTAATTTTGCATTCTCTTTGTCTGTCTTGAGGCACACTTCGAGTTTATTCCATGGATTTCTTTTTCTTTAAAATTCTCCTTATTGGCTAAAGGAAAGAAATAGAAATCAGATCTTTGGTCGGTCTCTTTTGTCCCAAGCTTAGGAAAGATGGGAATGTCTTATTCTTTAACACTCGGGTATTTGCTCATTTTCTCTGCTGTACCAGTAAGAACCACCATTTTCATTGTCTTTAAGACACTCTCCTTGTGACACTAATAGACTAGCAGACTTTATACTCTGAATTTACCGTTAATCATTAAAGCTTCTTCTTTAATGATTGTGGACTAGAACCTTTAATGTTCATGGAAAAGAATATAAGAAGTCATAAGTTGGATTGTTCTCATTAACTCCAGGGTTGTGTTTCTAGACCGAGGACACATATTATTTCTGGCCCAAAAAAAGTCTGTTCAGGTTGCTGGGAAGGTTGGACCTCCATCAGGAGGGGTGATTTATTTGGGAATATGAAGGCAACCCTAAAGCTTTACCTGAATAAACCCAAATTTGAGATTTGACTCTGGAAGGAGTCCTTCCCTGACTCTTTTGCTGGTTTTGAGCTTACCAAATTTTGGGTTGTATTTGCATCTTGTGGTTAATTTTGACCCAAGCTAAGCTGCATCCTCAAAGGATGTGTGGCCAATAACTTCCCTAAGGTACAGCATACAGAAAAAGGACTAGGACGTGGGCAGCTATATGGGCTCACCAGCTGACTCCAACCCTGCTCATATCACCTGGCCAAGGAACTTGAGTTTATCTCTCTCAATTCTAAGGCATTGGTTATTTCTCACTTCACAGGATCACAAGCCTATAGACTCATTGTCTTCCACTGACCAGCAATAATACAATAGTATGGGGCATCTGTTGGAGCCCCATAGAATAAAGACATATTGTGCATCCTAGGCATGCCCATCCCTCACAAGTAACCTCGGGCAGCAGTCCTTATACTGAGCGTCTCTCTGGTGCCCATGGCAACCCCAGCTTTTAATGCTGAAATGTTACCACAGGGTTGCTTTTTGGTTTGGAGTTGGTTTTTTTCTGGAATCTTTTTGAAATGAACTGTTGATGTTGCAGTTTTTGCATGTCCTTCAACTTATGCAGAATTCACAGTCAGAACTTATGAGCCTGAATCCGATCAGGTTTGCTAAGATGCACTATCTAAAAGCTGACTTATGCAAAAAATAAAAAATAAAAATAAAATAAAAGCTGACATGCATTCTTACTGATTAAACTTGCCATTTAACAAAAGCACTTGATATTTCAGAATTAGTTTTCTTTCTTTTATATTTTTTCTTAATTACAATAGAAAACTATTTTGGGGGAAAACTTTTGCAAATCTTCAAATTTATGTGAATACACACTGTACATGTGTGCAGATACAAATACCTAAATGAATATAAATTTAAAAGTACATATTCTGTATCTAGAAAGTTCTGCGTACCTTTCTTTTCAATTTACTAATTCTCTGGGCTAGCATATAAAATAGATTGATATTAGTTGAGGACAGAATCTTAAAACCGTCTGTGTACCAATAGCTATTTTAAATTTCTTATACTTACTCCTTCATACATCCTTTAAAATTCAACACTTGATTTTAAAAAGAAGACACAAACATCAGTTTCTGCAAAGAAACTTGCTAGGGTCCTCGCTGCATTTGATAATATTTCCTGGCTTAGCATCTTTCCCCCCAGAGAGCACAATTACAGCACACTGATTTAGGGTCCTCACACTTTCACTGAAATTGTTTATCCATTTTTGCTTCTCTGATAACAATTATTATTGTTTTAGCTTTTTAAAAACTCGATTTTAAAATTGTGTTCATTTAATGTGTCTGTCTTTAAGAGATTAAAAATCCTTCATTTGTATGTCACCTGTTAGCGAACATCTTCTATAAACGTGCAATAGAATGCCGAGTTAATTAGAAGAGCCAGAACTCTATTCTGGAAGCACCCACCTCTGAAATGCAGCCACTTCTTGGATAAAAAGCAACAGCTGTGTGAAAACATAGTGCTGCTAGCACTGCACACCTGCTTAAGGCAGGAAGTAAATGGAAAGACTTTCTCTACCTGAATTTGCAGGGGGCAATTTTTAAAGCTGGAATGGGATAACCCCACATGGGAATTTGATCCAAACACTCAGGATTAAATCTTGTCTTATAACACATGATGGATAAGAACATCATTATCAAAGAGAGGCATGTCCTTGGGGTGAAGAGAAAGGCATTATTGAGGGTAGCAGCCACAGGGTAGTTTCATTCTTGTCCACCCAAGATTCAGGTTGAACTTACCAGAAATTTAGGCAAGACCTGGTGGCCTGCAGCAGTTGTAGGGAGGAAGCTACATACAGTCACTCGTTACATATGAAGAGGAGCTTTCTGGCTGATTTTAGGAAGGGCTAGCCCAGGCAGGAGGAAGTTTAACCTGACCGGTTTGCTAAGGAAGGCCAGGTGGTTACTATAAGAGAGAGTCTTGGCTGGGTGCAGTGGCTAGCACCTGTAATCCCAGCACTTTGGGAGGCCAAGGTGGAAGGATCTTTGAGGCTAGGAGTTTGAGACCAGCCTGGCCAACATGGTGAAACCCCGTCTCTACTAAAAATACAAAACTTAGCCAGGCATGGTGGCTCATGCCTGTAATCCCAGCTACTCGAGCGGCTGAGGCAGGAGAATCACTTGAACCAGGGAGGCAGAGGTTGCAGTGAGCCGAGATCGCACCACTGCACTCCAGTCTGGGCAATAGAGTAAGACTCCATCTCAAAAAAAAAAAAAAAAAAAAAGAGAGAGATGTCTTTTCCTATGAATGGGTCCATTAATTATCCATGTGGGCTGGAATTGTTTCTCTTGAACAGTTACTGATACAGATATTCAAACAGTTAATGAGACTCCATCTGTATAGGGACTTCCAAGTGGGAGTGCAGGCTGAATTGATTAGTTTTAGATGTGAGGCTTTTTTTTTTTTTTAGCAAGAAGGAAACCCAAAGTCTAAACAAACAGCATTTGTAAAGTTCTGAAAAGACATAGCTACCAGAAATGAGAAAAGAAAAAAAGAATACTTTTGAGCAAACCCTACTTCCTTTAAAATGAAAAACAATGGTAAAGGTTTCCATATGTAATTAAAATCTCATTCTAAAGTTACCACCGCCACTGGCTCCCGAAGAACTCAATTAACAGGAAACCGCAAAGAATATGGTATTTTCTTTGAGACGCTTTAAGAAACGCTCCTAAGTAGACAATGAGTTAGATAGTAGCTGTTACCTACAAAAGGATAAGCAATTATGGTTCATTCCAGGGACAAAAAGGGGAGAGGATAAGGCTAAGAAAAGTAGGTTTATAATAAGGAAATTAGATTTTCAAGTGTGCACATTTATCATCAGATCTATACTGAAATCTAGACTGTATAAAGTCTAACTTTACTTAAGAAAATTACCTAATTTTTTTTTTTTTAATAAAGTGCACTCACTCCCCTCCCTCCTCCCTCGTTTAAAATATTTCAGCTGAGAAGGGAAAGGCGATCGCTCCCCGCACACCTCAGTTCTCCTTTCCCAGACAGGCTTTCTTTTCCTACAGTTAAAGACTAAATGCACAGTCGTGGGGACCAGCTCACTTTCCAGGAGCTGGTTCTCCCGATGTCCCTGACACCAGCAGGTTTAATTTTAAAGTATGGAAGGAGGCCTCCGTAGGTGTGTGGACATTGTGGAAAGAACGGAAGAGACCATTTAGGTCACTCTGCTTGGTTTTCACGTCAGCGAAGTTGAAAACCAAGCCAGTAAGCAGTGAGTGATTTGATGAAGCTATGCTTCAGGTGTCTGCCTCTTGGAGTTCGCTGAAAAGCTGGATCTTACACATTTAGCACCTGAAACAACCGAAGGCAGACGCAGGACACTGACAGACTGAGGCGAGGAGGGTCTCTGCCTCCCCTGACGACCGGGCCCACCCGCCACACCTGGGCAAGGGCGGCAGCGGTGCCTGCTATTAGAGTTAAGCAGCGAGGGCAGGGACACCTGGGGTGTCAAAAAATTAATTATAAATAAATAAGTACTAGCAAACTACCTGTTAGTTTCTACCTGTGAAGACCTAGGAAGACTAAACAGCTCCTTAATTTCTGGACTTTCCCTTGGATCACAGAAGGAGACCCTGGGAATTTTCCGATTCCTTCTTTCTTATAGGCTTTTTTTTTTTTTTTCGGGCTTAATGGAGATCTTGAACTGCAGAGCCGCCGTGTCAGAACTCAGATGGTTAACATTCACTTCTTGCTGTTTTATTGCATATTACTGTGCGCGCCTGAGCAGCGGGAGCAGATTCGGGCAATTACAATCAAGTCAGGGCACACGCCGCGGCGGAGCAACACGAGCATGATGAGGATACTGATGAGGCACTTATCGAAAACCCCACATCATCCGCACTCATCAGCCACAACATGTCACCCCAAATGAGGCATCAGCTGCCTTCAAAAGGCTCATTGCACAGTGTTTACCGCTTCCCTCGGACCCACTTTTGATTTTACGGTCAGAACTGGGTTCAAACAGCAGCTGTCTGGCAAGGGCAGGTCTGCGGCTCCTCGCAGCTTCCGCGGGCGTCGGGAGTCCTGGGGCTTTGTCTGGGGAGCTTTGGGGAGCAGGGGCTGGCAGGGCGAGGGGGCGCGGAAGGCAGAGAAGTGTCCAGTTCCGTTTCTCGCAAAGAGGAATCCCTTTCCCAGAAGGGGCCCTTGATTAATTTCAAGCACTAGCACACAGTGGTGGCATAATGGGGGGAGTGGGAGGGAAGCAAAATAAGGAGAGTTTGACAGGTCTCCTTAAAATAGTAGCAGGGTGGGTGGGACCTCTCACGCAGACAGAAGTCCTAGAAAGGGCAGTCCCTTTGGAAAAGACAGACCCAACCAGTACAGCCGTTCAAGTGGTCACAATTTTTAATTCTTTCATCATCAACTCTTTCTTGGGTAGTTGGGGGAGGCGTTCATTAGCAATTTATAGGAGGACTCCCCCCGCCCCCACCACCAAAATCCAGTTTTTCTGCTGTAGAAGAAAGAGGCATTCCTAAGTAATATTCCTTAAAACTATTTGGTTTTACTCCTTGAAACTCTTCCTTCCTTATTGCTTTGGGTTAATGCAACTTGCAGCTAAGCACTTGGGGAATTCTAATTGTTTACATTTAGAAAAACAATGTGAAAAACATTGCCATCTATGCTTCAATCTGTGTCTTTCCTGGTAGGGGGAGTGTACCAGGCAGATACCATCTTTGCACATATTTGGAATGACTGGATTAATCAATGCATTTATTTTAAAGCTAAATGTTCATAATTTTGTGAAATTCATCCTACAGTAAAACGTTTCCAGTTCAGTCTAGACCAGTTGATCCAATACCAATAAAAGCCACATAGACTTTCAATTTTTCACTCATTTGGAACCTTTTTCAGCCCACTCCCCTCAAGCCCCAGTGTGTGCTGGCTTAGCCATCCAAAGAAGTAAGAATGAAGAGCAGCATGTGGCAGGTAAGAAACGTGAATTTCCTGCCCTGTAAACCTATGATCTGTCCTGAAGACAACACCACATGCAGAGCATTGTTCAGCAAGGGAGCGAGGGAAGATTAGGCAGGTTCAGAGAACAATGTGGACAGAGGGTAGACCACCAGGCAGAGCCACACACCCTAACCAAGGTCCAGAATCCTGGGACGTAGAAACAACCCCAGTGTACCTGCTGTTAAGTCTGGAGCGTACCTTTGGGTATAGGGTGTCACGAACTCCACTCTTTTTCAGTTTCATCACATCCATTGCTACTTTCTTTTCACTGCTTTTTTTTTTTCTACATAATTCTACAGCAGTTGGCATTTGGTTTTAACAAAAACAGGATTTTAACATTTTTACAAAAAATGGGGAAACCAAAGAAAATACTAAAGTAGATCTCTAGGTTTGAAGAGTTTTAGTAGTTTTAAGAAACTAATTTATTTTTTCTGGTAAGTCCTTTTATCCACTTTCAGATGTTAACAAACTGGAGCCTCCAGGAATTTAAGAAAGGGGTTCCTTTTTGTCTGTTCCATCTCAGGGGTTCTGCTCAGCTTTTTTCCTCCCAGATCCCTTCCTCTTCTACATTTTTTAAGTCTCCTTTCATGTCCCTGACCTGATAATATTCTAGTTTGTCCCATTTTACGCAAACTCTTCTCTAGCTTCTGGGGGCTTTTTCCTAAGTTTAAGCCGCGTGTTTGTACTACATGCTTGGATTCAAGGGAAAACCTCACGACATGGTCTAGAATGGTGACCATAAACCTCAGAGCACCACTCGACCTTCAAAAGAGACAAGGCAAAAGGAGGCAAGTTTGTGCCTACGTTTCCTTTGTCATCATGGATCCCTCAGGGCCTCCAGGCTTTGTGCCCCAAGAATTTGTGTTTATTGCATGATATCAAGTGAATACTAAAGGGAAGAGGAAATGTGAGTGCAGAAAAGAAAATGAATGGGTACTACAGGATAGGGGAGAATTTGGGAAGGTTAGATTAAAAAGTAACTCAAGGCTGAGATTCATCTTGGTCCTTCTAAGTTTTGCCTATGACTCATTTTCATGAAGTGATAACTCATAATCTTTAACTTAGTGTTTCCTTTTAGAGCTCTCCCAGTAGGTGACCTCTATTGATGATATAGAAAGAAAATGAGTATTTAATTAGAGTTCAGTTCTTGATTATGGAGAGGATTCATTGAACTATCAGATGCATTTATATGGACTTTAGCAACTTCTATCAACAATGCTTGCCAAGGTCATTGGTTCTAGGGGTTGCAAACATGAGTCATAATTCCTCAGGCAATTTTAATATTGGTGGTGTGTGTGTTTAAAATTTTTACATATATTGAATACTCTTCAATATCTTGCTACTGATAGAAGTCAAAGCTGGGAGAAGCAGAGGGAAGATTGCAAATGAAAAATGCAACATGATAAATTCTAGACAATTATCCAAACTAAATTAAAAGGAATTATTCATGTAGAAGATCAGAGGAATCTGCTGGTCAGATGGCTAGTTCTCAACCTCTGATTTAGGAATCTAGAGAAAAACAATCCTGCAGGATCCTTGCTGCGAGCTTCAGAGAAGATCCAGGCCAGAAAGAGACAGTTTGCATGTGTGTATATGCATGCAGCATGGAGTGTGTGTGTGTGTGTGTGTGTGTGTGTGTGTGTGTGTGTGTCTCTTTGTGGGGTCATCATCTAACGCTCTTTGTGATGCACATTCTAAATTAGGCAAAAGGGATGCATCTTTCAAATGCAGATCATGTTTGCATTAGAAGAGCAATGAGAACACTTGTCAGTTTCAGAACATTTATGTGCTAGAAGTACTGTTAGCAGAAGAGCAGTTTAGATAAATTCAAGACTTTTTTTGCTGATCACAAACATTAAGCTTCACACCTGAAGCCCTCAACCCCCTGCTGTGCTCTAATCCTAGCACCATTCACCCTTAGAGACTCAGAGTGCTGTGCCTCAGCTCTCAAACCTTTGATTGCCCTTAGTTTGAATGCCACCACCTGCAAAAATGCCTTTTTATTCCCTTTGAGCCTCTTGAGAAGGAAGTAAAAATGATAATTCATGACAAACATTAATTAATTGTTTACAAGATGATCTTTTCTTTTTCCAACTTCTGTTCAGCAGACATGTTGAACTGCAAGATTCCACTCGCGACGCCAGAATTCGTCAAGAGTTCTGCATTGTTGTTTCGCACTGAGGCATGGGACCGGCTCAGGCCATTGTTTCTCCAGCTCAAGTGGGCCTGTCTGGTTCGTGTTGGAAGAATGGAGGTGACATGCGTGAGTTCCCGAGTATAAAAGAACTACTGGTTCTAGGAAGAAATGGGAGGTTAGCCACTAATGCAGAGTAAATAAACATTTTTCACCACCTCTTGCTCCATGTGATTTTTAAAGGTCAAGAGCTGCCATTACAGTATTTTAAAAGCTTCAAATTACATTTAAAGAACGTATCACTAAACTCACAGAAACCTTATCAGAATTTAGGAACCTACTGTGATTGTTTGGTCCTTGAGTTTATCATCCCACTGGAAGGTGGATTGTAAAAGAAATGCAGATGCCCCGTTGTTTCTGATATCCTGCAATTTGCACAAAATGAATGCTGCTCAAGTTCTTCCAAATTTCCCTTCAAAATATGGAAAGTGTTAAAGACACTTCAGTTTCAAAATCTTATACAATCTACCTTGCAGGTCAAACATGTAGGGCAGGGAAGAATAAGGCTCTGGGGCCTTTCACGACAAACACATTCAAAATGCAAAGAGATGTTCCTGTTCCCTTGAAACTTCCAAATGTATGTGTGTGAACGAAAAAGAAGTAAAAGGCTGTGGGAGATTTCTTTTTTAAATTAAAGAATAAAAAGCTTACTTCAAGGAAGTGTAGAGTAACAGCAGAAAGACTTCCTCAGCAACTGAGGTTTTCAGATTTCAAATTAGGAGCCCTTAGATCACGGCTGCTAGGCTAAAAATCAATTCTATATTTTCTGAGTTAATACTAAGGATTGCACTTAACAGACATGGAGACTAATAAGGTATGCAGAAGGAGTAAAAGCAGCGCACACACACACAAATTCAGGCCTTAGTTTTGGCCATGATCCAGCACAATGATGTTTCAACCAGATTTGAAAAAAAAAATCAATAACATCTGTGGTATAATGGTTAATTAAAGCAGCTCTTCAGCAGAGCTCAGGAGGAGAGGCTCAGCCTGAAATTCAGACAGCTGAAGCTTGATTATCAGGAAAGAATGCTTTTTTAGCTATGAGTGGATAGGCCAAAAGCTGCAATGTGCCGAAATGGGGAGAAAAATTGCTTTTATTTTAACTTTCTTTAAGTAATCAATACATGCTTTTCACCTGCATTAGGACACTGCTCAGCTCCAAAGCCTGTTACTCCACTTCAGCATAAATTCTAGCTACTGTCTTTTAAAGCTTTGGTTTAAAAAGGAGCCCCCAACCCCTGTAAAGCAAAAGAAAAGAATATGCAGGTTTGGGTGCATGTTCTTGAGACCAGTTAAAGCTCAGGCTATAGGATGGTCCCAGGGGTTTAATCCATACGCCATGTGCCAAGCTGACCCGACCTTGGGGTACACAGAGGTCACAGCCAGAGTACTAACGCTTCACAATAGAACTGCTAAAAATTCTCAAGGAAACTGAAGAGCAAGGTCAAATTTCCCTCTGCTTTTCATCTTCCTATTGTTTTGAGTAGTGTGCAAAGGATGTTTTCTTTACCTTTTTGAGGGCAAAGCTCAATAAATCAACAATGATGCCCCTTGCAAGGTTAGAAGGTGACTTTTCAAAAGAAAAAAATAACTGGTAATACCTCATCTATTTTCTTAACACTTTACTTTGGCTTCTATTTCTGATATTGTTCCTGGACAGTGGAATCTGTGTATTCACATCATCATTTTCAAATTTCAAGATGCATTTGTAAAACGATATTGCCCCCTCTGGATTACACTAGTCCTCCTATAGCATATGGTTAGTCAACTGGTCATTTATTTTTTCATTCAGCAAGTTTTTCTTCAGTGCCAAGCATGTGCTTATCACTATGCTGGGTGGTTTCTGCCGTAGGAAGCTCATAGCTTGTTAGAGGGCTGTGTGCTTGTGAACAAATAATTGGAAACACAGTGGGAAAATAGCTCAAATAAAAGTGTCTAACATGGCTAAACATTATGAAGCCCCCCCCCCTCCCCGAGTCAACTGCACTTTGGAAGAGACAGAGTGTAGGTTAGGGAGCGTCAACAGAAAATCTTCTTGGAGCGAAATCATGGAAAGTAAGTAAATGTCTCCAGGAAGACAAGGAGAGAAAGGCAGAGAAGGCATTCAGAATTTACATATACTTAAGTGAATTATAAGTATCAATTCAGCAGAATATATATGAAAGAAGTGATATAAATATCTTATAAAATCTTCTGAATTAATCTTCTTAAAATTGATACATAATAGATACATGTATTTTCAGGGTATAAACGACATTTTGATGCATTCATATAATATGAAAAGATCAAATCAGGATAATTGAAATATCCATTAACTTAAACATTTATCTTTCTCCTAGGAACATTTGAATTATTCTCTATTAGATTGGTCATTACTTTTATCGCATCATTTTGTCATTACCTGAAAAGTAATATAATGTGATTTTAATATCACATTAAAAGTCGTGGCAAAATGGTGTGATTACTTTTGCACCAATGTAACAGCTATTTTGAAATGTACACCAGATGACTGTAAACTAGAGTCACCCTACTGATCTATCAAACACTGAATCTAACTGTATATTTGTACCCATTAATCAATATCTCTGCATACCCTTTTCTCTCTGCCCTTTCCAGTCTTGAATAACCACCAATCTACCCTATCTTTATGAACTCCACTTTATTTGCTCTCACATGAGTGAGAACATGCAATCTTTGTCTTTCTATGCTTAGCTTATTCACTTCACATGATGAACTCCAGTTCCATCCATATTGCTACAGATATATTTTACATAATTTATCTTCATTTTAAGAACCATCAGGATCACAGATTCCAACACCTTCCTTTTTAGCTATCACAATCAAGTCGTTCTGTCCTTCCTCTGACCACACTATCACTGGAGGTTGAAATTCATTGGTATCTTCTCTAAAACATAGCAACTTTGCCTTTTCCTCAGGGATCCACTTTTTCTTCCTATGACTTTTCTTTTAGCCAGTTTCTGGGCCCTTTCCAGATTCTCCTTCTTTCTCCATCATTTCAAAATGTGAAGCAGATTTAAAGGAGCCAAGAAGCTGGTCTGCCCATCAGTCTTCCCTACTGTAAAGTATACTTTAAAAGAACTTAATAATACCCAACACTTATCATCTTAAAAATGTTGGTCTTCGGGTAAAATCCTGCTCCCTCACCTACTATGTGATCATGGGCAAGTAATGGGATTTCTCTGGGCTTCAGTTTTTTTATCTAAAAAATGGACATAAAAACAATAACTACCTCATAAGGTTATAATGTGGATTCAGTGAATTAAATTTACAAGTGTTTAGAGCAGTGCCTGGCACAGAAGAATTGCTGTCAGTGATTGTTGAATAAAATAGTTACCAGCACCTATTTTGTACAAGATGCCGAGTGAGGCTTTGTGTTCCCACCCAAATCTCATCTTGACTTGTAATCCCCATAATTCTCACAATTCCCACCTGTCAAGGGAGAGACCAGGTGGAGGTAATTGAATCATGGGGGACCGTTTTCCCCCAGGCTGTTCTCATAACGGTGAGCGAGTTCTCACGAGACCTGATGGTTGTATAAGGGCTTTTCCCCCTTTCCTGGGTAGTTCTCCTTCCTACTGCCTTGTGGAGAGGGTACTTCTTCCCTTTCACCTTCTGCTATGATTATAAGTTTCCTGAGGCCTCCCGAGCCATGCTGAACTGTGAGTCAATTAAAACTTTTTTTCTGTATACATTACTTAATCTTTCCCTGCTTTGATATAGATCAATTCTGAACTATCATTTTTGATTTTGATTTTTGTCCTTTAATGTATTAGCAACTCATATGTAAAGCCAATTATTTACTTCCAATTTTTTATTTTGTTTTCTATGTCTTAAGATACTTTTAAAATCATGTTACCAGATCTTCTTTCTTAGCAAAGGAGTGATGTTGCCTTTACGTTTCTCTGTGTTATGTCTAAGGTTTTATATCTTGAGGACTGACTTTCCATTCTTGCGTTTGTTTTCCTGATTTGTCTTTATGCTCTTCCTTGGTAAGTTAGTGTAGTTTCAACTGTTACAGCCATTTAGCACTCTGTATTTAATTCTTTTCAAAATAAGGTAGGTTTAAATAATTAAAGTGCAAATATTTTGAGCAACTATCAGTGTAGGCGCCATCCCCTGTTGGGAATACACAGATGTGATGTGTATTGGTGAGGCTTTGTTTCAGCCACTATTGACAGAAACTTAACTATGTGGCTTAAACACATTCAGGTTTATTCTTTTGCGTAAATCAGGACTGAAGTCGGCTCAGGGGATGATTCCAAAGAATCATCAAACCCCAGTGTCGTTTATGCCCCATTTTGGTTTTCACCCTCAAGGTTATCTTGTGATCCAAAACAGTTGTTGAAACATCAGCTGCCACCTGTATCCCAGGCTGCAGGATGAAAGATTGAAGGAGTTCTTCTCAGAACTCTCAACAATTCTGTTCATATCCTATTTACCAGAACTTAGTCATATACCCAGCTGCAAGAAAGGCTGGGAGACATAGACTTAATTCTGGTGCCACTTATCCAGCCAAAAGTCAGGTTTGTGGTGCTAAGGAGGAATGAGAGAATGAATTTCAGTGTCCAAGTAGCAGTCTCTGCTGCAAAATGGTTTAAGGCAATGAGGAGCTCAGTGTTTGGTGGTAATGACAGATACTCAGATAATTACAATCTAGTGAAATAAGTGCTGATTAGTTTTACATAAAGCTATTGGTGTCTTCTTTTTATTTCTATTCATTGATATGATTTACTCTTTATAAAGGTGGTCTTACTCCTTTGTGCTTCCTGCTTCCATCCCCACTCCCATAGGCTGAACAAGCACAGTGAAATGTAGTTTTATCAGATCTCCCAAAGGATAGTCTCCATTGATTTGCAGGGACTTATGAAAATGTGTGTCTCACCCACAAGTCACAAAGTCACTGAAGAGTAGGGAGTAGGCCTTGGTTATTTTTATAAAGAGATTGTGCTTGGCTTGGGCGCTGGTCAATGATCGCTGATAGGATGATTTCCTGCGCTTGAAAAAGTGTTTTTTAAAGACCGTTCGGTTCCTCCAGGCTTCTTTGCCACTGAAGAAGAATGTCCACCTCAGATATTTCTACCAATGTAGAATGACTTTCCTGAAGTTTTGGTCTCATTCTGTTTACCAAATAGCATATAACTTTAGGCATATCCTTTAACTTCTCTGGCCTGCATTCTCTTAAATATTCCTATCTTGTTATTTTGAGCATGGGGAAAAAATGAAAGTGATATGAAAATATTTCATGTTTCTCTAAAGACCTTATAAATCATAATTACAGAATTTTTTTCCCTTTGGCAAGGAAAAAGTTGTATACACATATACAATGCAGATTTTTAAGTAGGAATAATACCCCAGTGAAAATCAAATGAATAGATTAAAAAATGCTTTGAAAACGTTAAGTAGTGTTTGTGTAATATGTTTATTTTTTTGTCTGTTTATGTAAACATAGAAGGTTGTATTTTGTTTGTTACATTAATAAGTTTCATTCCGATTCACAAGGAATGTAAAGGAGGTAGCTTCTGTTCTTGTACTTAGGGAGGAAATATATACACACGAAACAACTGGGAAACATTTCATTGTAATATATAAGGATAGGCATGATAAAGGGGTTTATATTGTGCAGAGAGGCAGTTCATAAATGTTGAGGACGAATTTTGGTTGAAAAATCTACCAACACATATGAAGAATAATTCATCCAATAATATCAGTAGGAAATAATAGGAAAGCAGTAAGCAGAATTATAAAGCTAGAATGAATTAAATAATAAAGCAGAGGTGATATTGACACGATGTAAAATCTTGCTGCTTGAATATTCAAAACTTGCAGGTCAGATAAACTCTATCACTAAATTTAGTACACTTCTAAGTGAAACTCATTTAATTTTTATTTTCTGGATTCATTTCACTTGAGAGAACCCTAAAATAGACTCATGACCATTAGCTAGCAACATCATCAGCTAAGTGATACCTATTACAGAGAGAATTTCAACCTTTTATCAGTGTTTTGTTTTAGAGGCTTAACCATTATACACTAAATACACCGTCAGAAGAACAAATAGTAATGCCTAGCACTTTTCATCTCAAAAAGCCTTTTATGCACATTAACAAATTAATTCAAATAACTCAGCAAGGCAAACAGTATACAAAATAATCCCCATTTTACAGATAGGGAAATAAGGCTAAATTACTTAAGGGAATATTCACACCAGAGAAAGGCAGGGGTTGAGATGGTTACATCCACAGTGAAATCAAAGAAGCTCTTGGATTCCCAAAATGTGTTCTGGATACTGTATCTTTTATTTCTGAAATGTTCTTTTTACTCTTAGACTAGGTAGTGGAAACAAACTCAATAGTGACGTGTCTGACCTAGAAGAAGTAATAAGGACTGCTATGCCGCGCCTAGCTCATTGCTAATTATCTTTGGGCATCACAAATATATTGACTTGTGGTCACCTGTCATCTTTATCATTTATTAATAGTCTCTTGTTCTCAATTTCATCATATGTAAAGTTTGCAGAATAGCTTCATACTTACCTATTAAGCATATATACTTACCTTACATTCTCATATGAGACAAAGGATGTGAATGTTTGAAAACTCAAGGAACTCCATTTCAAATGTCTTCTGCGTAGCACACGCTGATGTGTTCACTCCCAACTCTCCTAAAGGCAAAGAAAACCTCACATGAAAACTGACACCTCTGCCAACATCATGGAAAAACTTCTTTACTAACTACAAGACTAACGAAGCTGGAATGAGGAAAATAATAATCGGCCTACGATAAGTCTCAACAGAATACTGCCTGCTTACCTGTGGCCAACATTTCTGATTGGCTTGTACAATAGCTACACCCAAGCACCCTCTCCTTTGCCCCAGAAAGGCTTGCTTTCCAGACATGCTAGTGCAGCCCCCTCCTCCTTCCTCTTGCCTTGAATGTGAAAGTGAGAGTGCAGCCATTTTGAGACCATGTGGGGAACATGCGGATGAAAATCCAACACTAAGGATGGCAGAGTAGAAAGATGGAAATTAGTAACAGTGGAATCTCTAGGCCAGTCCTGAAGTTACCTACTTCCAGATGTGATGGGTAAATAATTAATGTTGCTACAGTCTGTTCAACTGTTGGCCCTTCTATTTACTCATAGCTGAAAGCGTTCCTAACAGAAATACCATGCTGAAGATGGTGGGAAGGTACAGGGTTTCACCACGACCATCTCCTCTCTGGCTTAGGACAAAGACCTAGCTGCTTCCCACTTCTATGCAGATGCTGCATTTTAAAGTAAATCATTTGTATTTCTCATATTAGTGTCAATGTACATTGTAGAAAATACAGAAAGTTAGAAATACACAAAGAAAAGATGAAATAACCCATAATCTCGCCAGCCAGTGATAATAACCATGAATATTGTACTACATATTTTTCTATGCATAAATATAAATATATTTTTAAATTTTAAAATGAATTTGAGATAATGCTGTATGTACTAGTTTATAGAAATCTTTTTCTACTTTGCACTGTTTTTCATATTTTCTATGTATTTAGATATCTATCACATTATCTTAATGGCTATATGGTATTTTACTATGGAAATATCATTTAATCAGTATTCTATTAGTCATACAGACTATTTCTAAATTTTCACTGTCACCAACCCCAAACAAAACTATTTGCATATATCCAAGGTTTTTTTTTGTTTTTGTTTTTGTTTTTTTTTTAAGACGGAGTCTCACTCTGTTGCCAGGCTGGAGTGCAGTGGCACATCTAGGCGCACTGCAACCTCCACCTCCCGGGTTCAAGCAATTCTCCTGCCTCGGCCTTCCGAATAGCTGGGACCACAGGCGTGTGCCACCACACCCGGCTAATTTTTGTATTTCTAATAGAGACAGGGTTTTACCATGTTGGCCAAGATGGTCTCGATCTCTTGACCTCGTGATCCACCCGCCTCAGCCTCCCAAATGCTGGGATTACAGGCATGAGCCACTGCGCCTGGCCCCAGGCATGTTCTTAAAAGTAGAATTGCCAGGTTCAGTGGCTCATACCTGTAATCCCAGCACTTTGGGAGGCTGAAGCGGGCGGATCATGAGGTCAGGAGTTTGAGACCATCCTGGCCAACATGGTGAAACCCCGTCTCTACTAAAATATAAAAAATTAGCTGGGCATGATGGCACATGCCTGTAGTCCCAGCTACTTGGGAGGCTGAGGCAGGGGAATCGCTTGAACCTGGGAGGTGGAGGTTCCAGTGAGATGAGATTGCACCACTGCACTCCAGCCTGGTGGCAGAGTAAAAAAAAAAAAAAAAAAAAAGTAAGTAGAATTACTGTGGTCAAAAGAAAAACTTACTTTTAAGGCTTATAACGCCATTTCTAAATGGTATTTTAAAACCATGGTTGTAATTTGTACTCCTGCTAACAGTGTAATAGGGATCTATTTCCCTGAAGCCTGGTATACATTTGGAGGAAGCCAAAATACTGTCCCACATTGACCCCATATTTCCTTAACTGTTCACATCCTGAAATTGCTTTTCCAATAAATCAATCAGAAACAAAGTGGGGATGTGGGAGAAGATTAGCAGGGGAGCACAGGGGCTTGGCAAATGCACTCCCTGCTGATAAACAGTCAAGGCTAAAGCAGAGTGGGCCAGGGGTTGTGCAGCAACAGCCCTCGCTGCAGCGCACAGATATTTGTGTGTTTCAGAGTTTTGGAGTGTCAGCAAATCAGGATGCGGAGTGCTAGAAGATCCCATCTCAGTGTATTACAGCCAAAATAGGGCCACTGCTTTGAATGAAAAATGATATAAAAAATACTCTCCCCCACCCCCCGTTTCTCCCCAATAAAAATAGCATTTTCTACAGGAAATTAAATAAAAAAGGACTCAGATTTCTCCTCTTCAAAGTACATACCAAAATTATATATACAAAATGGGGACAAGGTTAGTGTCTACACAGGTTGTACTTGGTTCAGAACCAAGTTGTCTTTAATATGTGAAACTATTAGAATCTTAGATCCAAATATATTATGGTACTGCTCCAGTAGTGATGCATCCAAAATATATGAACATGCAATACATATTATAATATATGCCTAGAATCACCTTTATTGATGAGAAATCTAAATTCCATCAATGACTTCTATTACCAAAGATCTTTTTTTTTTTTTTTAACAACAATAAAGTCTATTGAGGAAACCAGCCACATATGGTACTTAACTAAAAGCAGGAGACATTAATGCAGTTCACAGATCTGGAAACTGTAACTCAGAACTTCATGGGAGGGGTTTGTGCCAAGCTCCCAGGCACAGAAACCATGTTCCTGAGCTGGGAGGGGTCCCTCTCCACCAGGAGACTGCACTTTATAGTTCCTAGCCAGGGCGGGCTTATCCAGTCAAGCATAGTAGGCACAGCACCTATGGCACACAATACTTTTAGGAGACCACAGAAATGTTAATTTTAATTTTTTTATACTTCAAGTTCTGGGATACATGTGCAGAACATGCAGGTTTGTTACATAGGTATACATGTGCCATGGTGGTTTGCTGCACCCATCAAACAGTCATCTACATTTGGTATTTCTCCTAGTGTTACCTCTCCCCATCCCTCCCCCGACCCCCGGCAGGACCCCGGGTGTGATGTTGCCCTCCCTGTGTCCATTCGTTCTCATTGTTCAACTCCCACTTATGAGTGAGAACATGTGGTGTTCGGTTTTCTGTTCCTGTGTCAGTTTGCTGAGAAGGGTGGTTTCCCGCATCATCCATGTCCCTGCAAAGGACATGAACTCATCCTGTTTCATGGCTGCTAATTTTTTTTAAATCAGAAAAAAACATGAGCTCAGACTAGTTGATATTCATAGCAATGTAGTCATAACATTCTTCGTTTTTATGATTTGTTTTTTCCCTAGAGACAGAGTCTTACTGTCACCCACGCTGAAGTGCAGTGGGGTGATCATAGCCCACTATAACTTCAAACTCCGAGGCTCAAGAGATTCTTCTGCCTCAGCCTCCTGAGTAGTTGGGACTATAGGTGTGTGCCACCAATCCTGACTATTTTTTGTAGATAAAAGGTCTCACTATGTTGCCCAGGCTAGTCTCAAATTCTTGGGCTCAAGTGATCCTCCTGCCCTAGCCTCCCAACGCACAGGGATTACTGGTCTAGCCACCATGCCTAGACTAGTTGTTGTTGTTTTTTAAAATGGAAGAAGGTACCACAAAGGTAAAAGTGCCTGGCCTAGCTGGAGGAATGAGCCCTGACCAGCCAGGCAAAAGCCACAGCTCCTCCAGCTGAGTCTGGTTCCCAATCTCAGCAACCTTCCTTTTCCACTTAACTAGAACCTCTGAAATGACAGCTGCCATTTCAGTCTACTCTCATTTCAAAGACTAATCCCTCTTCCAACCACAGGCTGGTCCCTGAGGAAAAGGGCTCTGAGGAGGAACCTAAGGAAACTAAAAATTCATGCTCGACCACCCAGCGAAGTACAGGTTGAGTATTCCTGATCCAAAAAGCTGATATCAAAAATGCTCTAAAATCCAAAACCTACTGAGCACCAGCATGACGCTCAAAGGAAATGCTCATTGGTGCATTTCAGACTTTCAATTTTCAGATTCAGGATATTCAACCAGTAAGTATAATACAAATAATACAAAATCAAAAAACATCTGAAATCTGAAACATCTCTGGTCCCAAGCATTTGGGAGAAGGGATACTCAACCTACACTTCTCCAGCTGAATGCCACATTCTTTCTACTATATAACACTGGTACCGAGGGCTGAGATTTGGTCTTGCAACTCTTTAAACTTCACGTAGTACCCACTTGATAAATATTAGATGTCTGGCTGGCTGGGTACATGGATGAATGGATGGACAGATGGGAATGCTAAGGATCAGAAGCCATCTTCAGATGCCTAAACCTTTAAACATCTAAAACAAGGATCAACAAAATTTTTAAGGCACGTAGTAAATATCTCAAGCTTTGACGGCCATATTGTCTCTGTTGCAACTATTCAACGCTGCTGTTGTAATGTGAAAAAACCATACACAATACATAAATGAATGTGACTGCATTCCAGTGAAACTTTATGGACACTGAAATTTGAATTTCATTTAAATTTCACATCATGGAATATAATTTTTTCAGCCACTTAAAAATTAACAACGTTCTTAGCTCTCAGGATTGACCAAAAACAGGCAGTGAGCCAGAACTAGCCCACAGGCTGTAGTTTGCTGACCTTTGACCTGACCTATGGGGTGGGACTGGCTGGGAAAGGCTTGCTGCAAATGAAAAGGCCACAGATGCTACTGAGGAAGCAGAGTCATTGGAACTGCCCCCCCCACCACTCTTACAGGCTTCGGCACATCTGCCGACGTTCCTCACCACCTAGACCACTGAATCAAGCTCTAAAATTCTACATCAACAAGGTTAAAACTTCTATCATTCTACACATTCCTGCCTTTTGCAGAGATTTTGGCCTTTATCATTCCAAGACTCTTGATCTATCCAGGCCCGATAGATTTGACATTCTGCCATCATCTTCAACTCGGCAGATTTAATCCGAAACTCATGACCTTTCCTTTAATGTGGCCTCCCCATATTTTGTAAGCCACTCAAGTTCCAAAACCTCAGCCATCTTTGAATTTGCCTTCTTCACCCTCCAGATCTGGTTTTCGCTTCATGCTATATATTTGACCACCTCGTCCCAGAACTGAGGCAGGTTCTGGTAAGAAGAGAACAGTCCTGGGTTGTAGACCCAACCCTGACACAAACTGTCTAGATCTCTGAAGTTTGAGTTTAGACTCACTTTAAGGATGCAGTAAGAATTCAGAGAAGAGGGTGGGCATGTTGGCTCATAACCTTCATCCCAGTATTTGGGGAGGCTAAGGTGGGAGGATCGCTTTAGCCCAGGAGTTCAAGATCATCCTGGGCAACAAAGTGGGACCTCATCTTTTCAGAAAACTAAAAAATCAGCTGGATGTGGTGGTGCATGCCAGTGGTCCCAGCTACTCAGGAGGCTGAGGTAGCAGGATCACTTGAGCCTGGGAGGTAGAGGATGCAGTAAACTGTGATCACACCACTGCACTCCAGCCTAGGTGACAGGGTGGTGAGAAACTGCCTCAAAAATTAAAAAACAATTCAGAGAAGAGTTGTATCCTTGCGAACTGAGTGTTCAGGAAACACGACATGCAGTTGCAGGGATCTTGAATAGAAGCTCAATTGGTCACTGCTGTGTGGCGTATATACTTAGGATGGTCAGCCTTCTAATCATGTAACTTCTCTTCTTCAGTGCCTTTTGTCACTCCAATTAGATCTTAACGTTATCTAGGTATCCTAAGCAGGGATCCACTTAAAAAATGTAGCCATGCCGTTTAGCACCAGTTATTCGCTAAATCCTAGAGTTTAAGAATTTCTCCTTTTCACTGAAAAGGAATGTACAATTCTTTTGATTTATAGCCTGTCTGAAATGAAGGAGACCAGGCTGGCAGCAAAAGGAGGTAATTTAGCCAGAATTCCTGTGCTCTGTACTTGAGTTATAAACAGAGTCTTCATAAGGGCCTTGTGCACTTTTAAACTTTAATAACTCAGGTTGTGCGTGTTAGAGAAACAATCTGTAAACGGCACTCAAAAGTAAATGTATTAAAGTTTAGGACAACTGCATTACACAACTGCACACAATATGTACTCATTTTAGATCCTGTGACAAATGAAATATGGCCAGCAGAATTGAAGTTCATGACGGCTTTAAGAAGAAAATTGAATTTGCCTTTAAATTCCATTTACAATTTACTATCATGTCTACCTCATATGCTTTTGAAGTTAAGTTTTAAAATGGCACAGACTTTATAAAGATCTTGTACTTGAACTCAGTGATAAATATAGTTAGAACATCATACCATCTCTTAGCAAAGATAATATACCTATCTACTTTGGTTGCTTTTAAAACAGCTTCAGAAATAGAAAATACAGTAAGTTTCCAGTTAGTATGACTCAGTAAACAAGAATAAAATAGAAAAAGTCAAGTTCCAAGTTGTGCCAATCAATAGCTTGGCTGAGTGATTGAGGAAAATCAAGTCTTGCTCCTGGCCTTTAGGTTTTTTTTGTCCTGTGCTAAAAATAGGGTTATAAGGGCCACCAATTCATGGTCACATGGTTTTTATAAGCCTGTGTGTGTATAAACAAGGAAAGGAGAGATTCTCTATATTTTTATTGTTAAAAGTCTGTTCTGTTGTATCTCAATATGGGGAAAAATCACTAGAAAAAGTACAAAGCAAATGGAGTGTTACTATTTTCTGCTTGTTCCCAAAAAGAGGAGATTGCAAAATTAAAGTCCACAAGTCTACCAAAAAAATCTGGGTGTGTGCATTTGAGAGGGAGAACAAGAATGAGGTTTCTCTTGCACTCCTTGCTGAATACATAGAGCCGAGAGCTGGGGCAGAATTGCACAACTTGCAGATTGCTTTGGCTGGTCTCTGTGTGCTTTGCGAAGTCATTCATTTCCTGTATTTGGTCAAGATAGAGGAAAAATTGGGCATAAACAAATTTGATGTGGCTTCTGATTAGAATAGTTTATCAGATAAGTAGGTAAGATTTCATGATGAGGATGAAGGGCATTTTAACACTTAAGACCAAGGCCAGCCAGAAAAAACTGGTGTAATCTCAAAGTGTCCACATTCCCAGCCTCCCCTTTGGGAAATCTTTTCTCCTCCCCTCCTGCTTTCCTGGAGGGGCAACAGGTGTTCTTTTGCACAACCTGCTTCATAAGGGAATCTGATAAACACCTTGACACTGAGTTGAAAGTTGCTATTAACTCCCTTGGTGGTATTATATTTTAACAGAAGCCTAGCTCAAGAAATAAGCTTCTCATGGAACAATTTCAGGCAACCTGGAGTTGAAGGATTGAGGGCAAGTGAATGCAAAGGGGCAGAGAGGCTTCTGAAGGTCCTGACATTGTGGAGTAGGGTATCCTCCTCCCAGTCAACTCCCCACTCAGCAGCCAGGCTTGACCTGAAGTTAGTCAAAGGCTGCCTGTAGAGTTTTGAAGATAACCTAGAAAGACAGATTTTTGGGTGATGGTGCTGGGTGTCAATATTTGGAAAAATGGGATGACATTGCTCCTCTGGGTTTTTTTTTTTTTTTCCCCCTAGCAGGCCTTAGTTAACGCTGTAGCAACCTGAAAAGTTGGAGAAGCAGCTACGGTTTGAACTGCTGTTGACTGTGGGACTGTTGCGGTGGACTTGGCCTCTTAGATCCAGGGCTGGAACATGAGGGGACCTTGGCTCAGCCAAGACGGGATTCACTCCACCTCACCGAACTTAGTCAAACACGGAAATATGTATATTGGATTGTGTTTTTGCAACTTCAAAGGCATGCAATGAAAAATGTCATCTGTGCTGGTCCTAGCTTTGAATGGTTTTGTTGAAGGTTCTCCGAGCTTTGGAGTAGTGCCTTTTTTCAAAGTAAAGGTTTGGGTTACTGAAATATGTTGTTGCCTCCATCTCATTCAGGTTTTTCACTAGGAGCTTTTCAAAACTGTGATGTGATTTATTGTATCATTATTTGATTTGTGGTCATGGATTTTGTACAATCACTCTAAACTCTCTTGGTTGGCCTATCTTAGTTGCATTTTCCCCTTTCCCCTCTTTAGGAACAGGAAAGGTAACTAGAATGTCTTGGACAAAAACAAAAAATTGGCCTACATGAAGCATCAATCAAAAGTGCCAAAGTCCGAGCTCTTTCTTCAAGCTCTCCACTGTTATTTGTGAGGACGAGAACATCTAATGTTTCAACTTGGATGCATATGGTCTTGCCCTCATAGGAAATATTTTCATAATGCCTGGGACAACTTTACCACATTCAGAATTGTTTAAAATTTTAAATTCGAAGTGCTAATTTGTATTTTTTTTAGTTTCTTTTTTTATATCAACTGACAAAGATTTTGTAGATTTCACTGGGAACTTATTTGAGTAATACTCTCAAATTTTGCTTTCCTTTCTGCTCCATCAAAAGCACTGATGTCACACATTCCAGGCCTGGGCCTTCTACCTAATCTCAGAACTTCAATTTCCTCATCTAAAATAAATAAATTAAAACAGAAAAATAGAGACAATAGGATCCACGTGCATCATTGAAGATAAATTCCTAACCGACAGGGAAAGCGCCTGCACTCAAATGCACGCGCCTACTGTAAAGTGGCCCCGTGCAGCCCACCATGGCTCAGCTGTTCCCTTAACGCTGGGCTCGACAAAGGGCATTTCACTGACATTAACAGACGTTAACATTCCTTCCAGATGGGGCACTGAAGGGGTTGAGAAAGAAACTAAAGCCAGAAAAATGTGCTTGAACTGACTTTGCATGTTTTTAAAGAAACAATTACAAATCTCAAGCTGTCTTAGTTCTTGAGGCAAATGCAGCACCAACAAGGACCCTCCACACGTGGGGGAAGAGTCAGTGCCCAGGTTTCCCTGAACAATCTCACTGCCCTCGGCTTTGCAGTATCTGGGAAAGCCCGTCTTCCACCACAGAGCATGTCTCGGGGTTGGCATAGGATTAGATAATATACGTTGAAGTGCTCTGCTTCCTCTAAAAACGGTTTGCAAATAGGAGGTGATACTATTATTCCACCACACCTACAGCACAGCTGAGATGCTAAAACAACTCTGGGTGTTGAGGAGGACTTTCCTGTTACACACTGAACCAGGTTGTATGTCTGTTGTGTGGGGGAAATCTCAGATTAGCGCTTCTGCTTTCTAAAAAAATTTTTTTTAATTTCTTTTTCTGTCCAGGAATTTAGTTTTAGTACCAAGTGTCTTTATTTTCATAGAGTAGTACTGATTTTGGAATAGATTAGGAAAACGCAAGAGGCTTTTTCATTTCTACAACACTTTGTTTCGCATGTTGAGTCTCAGAATGTCAGGATACACTAAAATCCCTCATGCCTGTTTAAACTCGTTCTCAGATATTCCTACTTATGGTTTTCCAGCCTGGGTCAGTGTCCTTGGAAGATAGAAAACCTTCCTGTCATCTTAGTGGTCTATTCCAGCTGCATGTAGTTCCAAACATCGGAAAGTGTTTCTCTATACTCCAAGTTAAAATCTGCCTCATTGAAACTATTTTAAAAATTGTATGGGATACATTTTTTTCTGATAGTAGCCTTTTACACTTGTTGTAGAAAGTATAGAAAACATAAAGGAAACGTCACAAAGAATTTAAAATTACACATTGCCACAACACCCCAAGATAACCATTGGTTTTTCTTTTAGTGTTCTTTCACTCTCTCTAAACTATCACATTACACATGCAGCATTCTACCCTGCTTTTTAATTTGACAATGTATATGAATTCCTTTGAAAACATGATTTTTTTCCCCACAAACTTAAAAAATGTTCAAACCTACAGCAAAGTTAATTTTGGCACACCACCTAGGTTCTCTCATTGCTTTACTATGATTGCTTCATCATATGTCTACTCACCCCTCCAAACATTGAAGACGTCACTATGCATCCTCCTAAACACTTTAGTATTCATATTCTTAACTAGAGCTCAATATTAGTTAATACTTTCTATTAAGATAAAATTTACATGCAATGAAATGCACAAATCCTAAGTGCATGCCCTGAGTTCTGACAAATTTGACACCTTTGTAACCCAAACCCCCATCAAGATATAGAATATTACATCACCCCCAGAAAGCTTCTTATGTTATTTTCCAATCAATCTCTGCTCCCCTCTTCCCTTTCCACCCATAAATTAGTTTTGCCTCATCTCTAACTTCACATCATTGGGATAATACAGTTGGTACTCCTCTGTGTCTTACTTCTTCCTGCATAATATTTTTGAGATTTATCCATTTCGCTGTATCAATTGCTTGTTCCTTCTTACTGCTAGTTATTATTCCATTTTATGACTATCAACTCAGGAATCATTCTCCTATTGATGGACACCTTGGTCTGAGTCCCATTTGTGACTACTATGAATAAAGATGCTATGAATATTCTTACACAAGTCATTTTGATAATACAAGTTTTTATTTTTCCTGGGTAAACACCTTGAAGTGAAATTACTGGATCTAAGGTAGGTATGTGTTTAGTGCTTAAGAAACTGACAAACTTTGTCCAAACTGGCTGTCCCATTTTACACTTCTAGCAGCAATATATGAGAGTCTCAATTGTCCCACATCTTTGTCAACATTAAGCATTAGTCTAATTATACCCATTCTGGTGAATACCTGGTGGTATTTTGCCACATACATACTCTAGTTAATATATAGTGTGTGCTTAATAAATACTAGACATCTTTGATTTTTTTCCATTGCTTTTATATTTCAATATTTTTTGTTTACCAGTTCCAAGATCAATGAAATATTTACATATATCTTAGAGATTTTGACCTCTTAATTTTAAAGCCAGGCATGTGGCTCATTCCTGTAATCCTAGCACTTTGGGAGGCCAAGGTTGGAGGATTGCTTGACCTCAGGAGATTGAGATCAGCCTGGGCAACATGGTGAAATCCCAACACTACTAAAAAATTTGTCTAAGAAATTAGCCAGACGTGGTGGCATGCACCAGTGGTCCCAATCACTGGAGAGGCTGAAGCTAGAGGATTACTTGAGCCTAGGAGGTCAAGGCTTTAGTGAGCCATCTATGCCACTGCACTCCAGCCTGGGCAACAGTGAAACACCCTGTCTCAAAACAAGTTTTTTAATTCATTAATCCACCCATATAATCAGAAAAGATTCTTTGTCTCTTCCATTTCTATAGTGATAATTAATTTTATGAATCATCTGATGGATTTGACATTTTCTGAACAAAGGAATATTCATTCAGTATCGCTGTGTAACAAATTACTCCAAAAATGTAACATCTTAGCAACAAAAATTTATTATCTCTATTTCTGAGCCTCAGAAACTCAGGAGCAGGTAGTTCTCATCCAGATCCTCTCATGAGGTTGCAGTCAACAAGATGTTGGCTAAGACTGAAAGTCATTTGCAGGCTTGGCTGGAGAATGTGCTGCCAAGTGAGTCTTAGAAGAATTTGTGGGAATATTTAAAACCATCAAAAATGGTCACAGCATTAATGTTAGACATTTTTTCTGATTTGTATCTTCAACAAAAACACCTCTAGAATTTTTGTGATAATTTAGTTTGAGAGGGATATTCTTTATTGTGTTATAAAATTTTAAATTCTGGGACTTCTAATGGTTCCTTTTGTGAATGATAGTAAATTTCATCAGGTTCCTTTCGACATAATCGTATTCTAGTCTGGGCAATATGGTAAAACCCTATCTCTACCAAAAAAAAAAAAAAAAAAAAGAAAAAAAAGAAAAAAATTAGCCAAGTATGGTGGTGAGTGCCTGTAATCCCAGCTGAGGTCAGAGGATCACCTGAGCCTGGGAAGTCGAGGCTTCAGTGAGCTGTGATCATACCACAGCACTCCAGTCTGGGCAGCAGAATGAAACCGTCTTAAGACAAAATCATATGTTTTCTTTTAATCTGCTCATGTGACAAACATCATTGACATGTTTCTTATTGTTAGACCATTCTTGTATTCTCAAACTGCACCTGATTGAACAGCTCTTAAGTATACTGCTGGCTTTCATTTGCTGACACTTTAATCGGAGTTTTGTTTTAATATTTATATGTGAATCCTCCTATGAGTCACCTATTTTGTTTTACATACATGTATTTTAAGCAGTGGATTATTAGGACTTGATATCTGATGTGCAGCACAATCTATGCTTTAGCCATTAATATTTTCCATGGCTTTAGGCCCAGATTTATGTTTAAAAGTGTCTTTGAAATATTTCTCTTTTTAAACGTTCTATGTATCTTATTTGAGAGAATCGCATTTCCATTGATCTCTAGACTTGGTTTAAATGGTTCAGATGTTTACTGTTAGTCCTCTTATACCACAATTTCTCCTGTTTTTGATTCACATTTTGTTAGTTGGAGTATACTTTCAAGTAAACATTTCAAAACGGATGGTATATGTCTAGGTGCTGTCACCCAGCAGCACAGCAAGTGATCGCCAGGTTAGAGGGCTCCAGAGAACCATGGTAGCTTGGGTCTTATAACCACAGAACTTAACCTTATCAATGGGTAGTGACTATCAGGTGAGGTTTTACAGAGTATGCAAAGCAGGCAGGCTTTGAGAGGTTAAAATTTTGCTTGTCTGGGCTGTTTAAAAAATAATTTGACATAAAAATTTGAATTTGGTGCCAATGGATTTCAGCATGCAGTGAAGAAATGATCTGGGACCCGATATACAAAGGCCATGTTTGGCTCATTTATAGAACAATTTTTAGTGACTTTCTTGAACTGATTTGGTAAAGTCCGTATCCTTCATCATGTGTGGACATTGAAATCTCTGCTCCACTGTCTTAGTGGTCAGCCAATGTTTGGACAGGTATTTTCTTAAATGTCGAGAACTAGTAAGTCCCCCAGCCTTTGCTGAGGGATGATGTGCATGTTGGGACCTGCCTTCATGCTCAGGTAGGCAGTTTACAACTCTGCCTTAGCCTTCACTTCCTGCTTCTGTGTGTAGAACCTTACGATCAGTCAGAGGTAAGAGCTTAGGGCTTTCTGAGATCTTTCCTGGGCATGTGCACAGCCTAGAACATGTGTGTGGGCTTCTAGATTTCCAGGTATACAGATGTCCCTCAGCATCCATGGGGATTGGCTCTAAGCCTACCATGAATTTAAAAATCCATGGATGCTCAAGTCCCTTATATATTGTGGTGTCATATTTGCAGATCATGGATACACCTCTTTCTGCATGCATTAAATCATCTTTATTACTTATAGTACCTAATACAATGTAAGTGTTGTATAGTTATTTGTATTACTTATTTGTATTTTTTTAATTTTGTAATGATACTTTAAGTTCTGGGATACACATGCAGAACATGCAGGTTTGTTATGCAGGTATACAAGTGCCATGGTGGTTTGCAGTACCCATCAACCTGGCATCTCTACATTACATATTTCTCCTAATGCTACCCTCCCCTAGCCCCCACCCCCCACCAGGCCCTGGTATGTGATGTTCCCCTACCTGTGTCCATGTTTTCTCACTGTTCAACTCCCACTTATGAGTGAGAACATGGGGTGTTTTGTTTTCTGTTCTTGTGTTTACTGAGAATGATGGTTTCCAGTTTCATCCATGTCCCTGCAAAGGACATTAAAACATCCTTTTTATGGCTGCATAGTATTCCATGTTGTCTATGTGCCACATTTTCTTTATCCAGTGTAACATTAATGGGCATTTGGATTGGTTCCAAGTCTTTGCTACTGTGAACAGTACTGCAATAAACATGTGTGAATGTGTCTCTATAGTAGAAAGATTTATAATCCTTTGGGTATATATCCAGTAATGGGATTGCTGGGTCAAATGATACTTCTGATTTTAGATCCTTAAAGAATCAACACACTGTCTTCCACAATGGTTGAACTAATTTACACTCCCACCAACAGTAAGCATTTGTATATCTCCACACCCTCTCCAGCATCTGTTATTTCCTGACTTTTTAATGATTGCCATTCTAACTGATGTGAGATGGTATCTCATTGTGGTTTTGATTTCCATTTCTCTAATGGCCAGTGATGAGGTTTTTTTTTTATGTTTCTTGGCCACATAAATGTCTTCTTTTGAGAAGTGTCTATTCCTATCCTTCGCCCACTTTTTGATGAGGTTGTCTTTTTTTTCTTGTAAATTTAAGTTCCTTATAGATTCTAGATATTAGCCCTTTGTCAGATGGATAGATTGCAAAAAATTTTCTCCCGTTCTGTAAGCTGCCTGTTGACTCTGATGATAGTTTCTTTTGCTGTGCAGAAGCTCTTAAGTTTAATTAGATCATTTGTCAATTTTGGCTTTTGTTGCCATTGCTTTTGGTGTTTTAGTCATGAAGTCTTTGCCATGCCTAGGTCCTGAATGGTTTTTTTCTAGGGTTTTTATGGTTTTAGGCCTTAAGGTTAAGTCTTTAATCCATCTTGAGTTAATTTTTATATAAGGTATAAGGAAGGGGTCTAGTTTCAACTTTCTGCTTATGGCTAGCTAGTTTTCCCAACATCATTTATTAAATAGGAAATCCTTTCCCCATTGCTTGTTTTTGTCAGGTTTGTCAAAGATCAAATGGTTGAAGATGTGTGGTGTTATTTCTGAGGCCTCTGTTCTGTTCCATTGGTCTGTATACATGTTTTGGTACCAGTACCATGCTGTTTTGGTTACTGTAGCCTTGTAGTATAGTTTGAAGTCAGGTAGTGTAATGCCTCCAGCTTTGTTCTTTTTGCTTAGGATTTTCTTGGCTACACAGGCTCTTCTTTGTTCCATATGAAACTTAAAGTAGTTTTTCTTTCTTTTTAAATATTTTATTGCACTTTAGGTTCTGGGGTACATGTGAAGAACATGCAGGATTGTTGCATAGGTACATACATAGCAATGTGGTTTGCTGCCTACATCCCAATCACCTATATCTGGCATTTCGCCCAATGTTATCCCTCCCCAACTCCCCCCTCCCCCACCTGCTGTCCTTCCCTTGGCCCCCTTCAACAGACCCCAGTGTGTGATGCTCCCCTCCCTGTGTCCATGTGTTCTCATTGTTCAACACCCACCTATGAGTGAGAACATGCAGTGTTTGATTTTCTGTTCTTGTGTCAGTTTGCTGAGAATTATGGTTTCCAGATTCATCCATGTCCCTACAAA
>CAUYLG010033139.1:0-36439 GCA_963573385.1 Cacajao melanocephalus | reverse complement strand
CCTATATGCCATGGAATACTATGCAGACAAAGAAAAGAATGAGTTCATGTCCTTTGCAGGGACATGGATGAAGCTGGAAACCATCATTCTCAGCAAACTAACACAAGAACAGAAAACCAAACACCGCATGTTCTCACTCATGAGTGGGAGCTGAACAATGAGAACACATGGACACAGGGAGGGGAACATCACACACCAGGACCTGTCGGGGCCGGGGTGGGGAGGGTGCTGGGGGAGGGATAGCATTAGGAGAAATATCTCACGTAAATGACGGGTTGATGGGTGCAGCAAACCACCATGGCACATGTATACCTACAAATCTGCATGTTCTGCACATGTACCCCAGAACTTAAAGTATAATAATAAAAAAAGAAAACTACAGACTATTGTTGAAAAAATAAAGAATTTCTTAATTAATGGAAAGACATTTCATGCTTATGGATTAAAAGACTTAATTTTTCTTTTCTGTTTTTTTTCCCCCTGAAATGAAGTCTTGCTCTGTCACCCAGGCTGGAGTGCAGCGGTGCAATCACAGCTCACTGCAGCCTCAACCTCCTGGGCTCAAGTGATCTTACTGCATCACCCTGCCGAGTAGCTGGAACTCTAGGCATGCACCACCGCGCCTGGCTAATTTGAAAAAAAAAAAATTTGTAGAGATGGGTTATTCCTATGTTACTTAGGCCGGTCTCAAACTCCTAGGCTCAAACGATCCTCTTGCCTTGGCCTCCCAAAGTGTTGGGATTATAGGCTGGGAGCCACGGCGCCCCACCAGAAGACTTAATATTGTTAAGACAGCAATACTCCCCAAATTGATCTACAGATTCAATACAACCCCATCAGAATCTCAGCCATGTTTTCTGTAGTAATCAGCAAGTTGATCCTAAATTCAAGGGACTCACTATATCCAAAAGAGTCTTGAAAATGAAAAACAGAGTTGAAGAGCTCACACTTTCCACTTTCAAAACTTACACATAGCACATATAGACACATAAATGACAAGGGGAATAGAATTGAGAGTCCAGAAAAAAAACCTTACATTTGTTATCAGTTTATTCATTTCTCGAGACAGGGTCTTGCTCTGTCACCTAGGCTAGAGTGCAGTGGCATGATCTCGGCTCACTGAAATGTCCATCTCCCGGGCTCAAGCAATCCTCTCACCTCAGCCTCCCAAGTAGCTGGGACTACAGGCGGATGCCACCACATCTGGCTAATTTTTGTATTTTTTGTAGAGACAGGGTTTCACCATATTGCCCAGGCTGGTCTCGAATTCCTAGACTCAAGCGATCGACCTGCCTCAGGCTCCCAAATTGCTGGGATTATAGGCATGGGCTACTGCACCTGGTAATCTATTTATTTTTGATAAGAATGTCGAGATAATTCAATGCGGAAAAATAGTCTTTTCAAGAAATGGTGCTGGGACAACTGCATATCCAAATGCAAAACAATAAAGATGGACTCCAACCTCATGCCATGTATAAAAAGTAATTCAAATTGGATTACAGACTAAATGTGAGATAAAATCATAAAACTCTTAAATACATAGAATTAAATTTTTATTACTGGAGTTAGGCAATATTTTCTTAAATATGATGCCAAAAGTATAAACAATGAAAGAAAAAATAGATAAATTGAACTTAATTAAATTTAAAAACCTTTGTGCTTCAAAGGACACCACGAAGAAGGTGAAAAGACAATCTATAGAATGATAGAAAATATTTGCAAATCAGATCTCTGACAAAGGACTTGTGTCAGGCATATTAAAAGAAAACTGTTAATAATAAAAGATAACCCCATTAAAAAATGGGCAGATAATTTGAATAGACATTCTCTAAAGAAGATACACAGATTACCAAAAAACACGTGAAGAGATGCTCAATCTCCTTGTCACTAGGGAAATGCAAATCAAAAGCATTAAGAGTTACTACTTTGAACTCACCAGGATGGCTGTAATAAAAAAGATAACATGTTGATAAGAACGTGTTACAACGATTCTGTTATAAGGATTCTGAACCCTCATACATTTTTGGTAGGAATGTAAAATGGTGCAAATGATTTTGTAAACAGTCTAGCAGTTCTTTAAAATGTTAAACGTAGATTTACCATATGACCCAGCAATTGGAAAGTAACTAGAAGCCATGTTCAGAAACATGGAAACTCCGAGGATGCATGGCAGGCACTCAGTGGAGACTCTACTTTTGTTCCAGGCAAACAGGATGTTCCAAGGGACCAAGGGAGGCCAGTATCTGCTGTAAGCATACAACCCATTCAGAAGATGAAGAGTTAAGAACTCAAGGAAGGCTCATGCCTCATTACTGCTGGGCCTCACAGAGGAGGCACAGGATACGAGGTTTGGTCCAACCAAGCTGGCAGGGCTGGCTTTTCCAGTTAAAATGGGCCCAACAGTGTTGGCTAGGTAAGGAGGACAGAGGGCAGGCACTCCGAACAGGGTAGAACTTGCCTTCCCTCACTTGCCTGTCTCCACCCTGACCCCAAACTGCAAAGATCCTCAGTCCTTTTTCTCTAATTCAGAAACCAAAACTGTGTATGAATGATATTTCTGGAGTCACGGGGCTCTGGCAGTATAAATCTACTTTCACCATTCAGCTTCTATACTGAAGGATAATTCATCACCATTACCATGATTACGTCTTATCTTCCAGGTTAAAAGATATTGTAAACAAAATCTTCTTGATACCTAAGAGGGTTTATCTAAACTTACCATACATTTAAACAAATCCAAGCATGAATGAGTCGAGAAGGTATAAAACTCTTTTTCTGTCTAAAACAGAAATCCAAAATTCTTTTGGCCTGCCTGACTGCCTGGGTCCTGATTCAGTATGCTCTGGACAAACCTCCTAATCCTGTGAGGTTCTCTCATTGTCAGCACAAACAGGGCTGTTTGGTGTGTACTTCAAGGCTGGATATCGGTCTTCATGTCCTGAATTAAATCATAAGCTTCAATTGAAAGTGACCTTCTAAGCCCCTGCACTGATGGCTCAGAGAGGGTTAGAGACTTGCCCAAAGCCACAGAGAAACTTGATTACGTGCTAGAAGTAAGACCCTTATTTCCTGACTCTGGCCCAGCGCTCCAACTGCGTATGCATTCTTCTTACCACTGAAAACAGAGTCCCCTGCTGGGGACTCTGTTATGAGTTTAATCTTAAACTCATTCAGCTACTATTGACTTAGAAACTTTAAGATGTCATGCTTTTGCTGATCAAGGTACAGCTGCAGCTCAGAACCAACCCCAAAGGAACCACGGCACCATTTCTCAGTCTACGCACAAAGCAGCCATCACCCATGCATTGGACGTAGTGTGTCTGCATTTCCTTCACAAAGCATCCAAAATAATGAAGAGGAGAATTTTAACAGTGTTTTCTTGTCACCTAGGTCCTTTCACACTATGGAGGACCCTCAGAGCCTGTTCTTCAACAAACCAAAGGAAGGGAAGCCATCCTGGCCATTTCCATCACTCACGCAAAGGCCCATGCCATGTTGAATTTCTCACAGCTACTTGAGGCATGAGATGCATATATATTATTTTTAATCTTTAAGCCACTTGAAAGATGTAGTGTCCTCTTTATAGAGGTAGACAACAGAATGCCCCATTCACGGTCATTCTGCTCACTCTCTGCCACCATGCCTGACTCAATTCCCTCCCAGCTCACCTCCCACTTCAGGCTGGTTTTCACAAAAAAGCAAAATTAAACTTGAAGGGCAAATGTTTCTGACACTACATTTCTATAGTTCTTTGTTATTTCCTCAAAATATTCTTGCTGTTTTTTAAAAGCCTTCTTTTCTCTTTTGTATCCAAATCAAGGTAGTGTTGCCTGAAGTAGTTGGAGAAGCTTGGGAAAGTATTCATTCTGGAGAAACCAGCAAGTTTCAGTCTAGATGCCCCTCCCACATGCACAGCACAAACAAAGAGGAAAGTCCAGGCCTAGCTTGATACCCAAGGTGCTGCCAGAGGACAGGAAGATCAGAGCACACCTAGTCACCTCTGGGCTGGCTCACGAGGGCTCCACACATGGACGTCTAACTCTGCACATCACCCCACCACACAAAAAAACACTCTATTGTGTTAAAAGACATTCTTCCAGGCTTCCTCAACATGTTTGTTTTTTAAAAATTAGAGTCATGCGTTGTTATATTTTTCTTATGGTTTCAATAGGGCTATATAACCACATAGCTCAACATTCAAAGCGTATCTAGTGAAATCGCCAGCTACCCAGCCCCCACCCCACAGGTAACCAATGACTTCAGCTTTTAATGTGCCCTTCCAGAGACATCTTATGCATAATGAGGCAAACATACGTGAATTGTATCTATCTTCCCTCTTTCCTAAAGAATGGTAGCACACTACCCACACTGGTCCACTTCACGCTTTTTTCACTTAACTGGTATATTTTGAAGATAGTCTTTTGCTGGGTGTTCATAGTCCTACTGTGGCAATACCCCTGATTCACAGATGACCCTGAACCGGAGAAAGATGACATCTCATGATTATAAGTTGCCCCCAGAGATATGACGAGCTCTTGTCACAAATGGCCGGCAAAGAACCAGGCATTAATTTATCAGTCAAAATCTGCTGAGGAACAAGTCACCTCCCAGACCCCAAGCAGCCACAAATTTAAAATTTTTAATTGCCATATTATGAGTGGCAGGAAACTGTTGTCGCTTACCACTGACTACAAGCACACAGCAGGCGCTTGAATCTTCACTGAATTAATGAAATAAACCTGTTGACCAGTTTGTTTATTTGTTTTTCTGGAGACAGGGTCTTATTCCGTTACCCAGGCTGGAGTGCAGTGGTGGCTCACTGCAGTCTGAACCTCCCAGGCACCAGCAATCCTCCCACCTCAGCCCCTCCAGTAGCTAGAACTATAAGCTCACAACCACCACACTCAGTTAATTAAAAAATTTTTGTTTTGTAGAGACAGGGTCTCACCATGTAGCCAAGGCTGGTCTCAAATTCCGGGGCTCCAGTGATCCTCGTGCCTCAGCCTCCCAAACTG
This sequence comes from Cacajao melanocephalus, assembly GCA_963573385.1. NCBI lineage: Eukaryota > Metazoa > Chordata > Mammalia > Primates > Pitheciidae > Cacajao > Cacajao melanocephalus. The sequence continues at coordinate 31,424 of CAUYLG010033139.1, read as the reverse complement.
CTGGGATGACAGGCATGGCCTGGCTTGACCAGTTTTAAAATAAAACCCTAGAATTTTATTCAATTGACGTTGGCTGACAATGTCACAATACAGGAAGACAGGACAAGGTTTGAGCACAAAGTCCTGAAATGTGTTCCATGACCTTTACACAGCAGCGAGCCCCACCAGTCCAGCCCTGTAGACATTGCACTTGCCATAATCTTCCCCCATCTGGAGCCGAATGTCAGCATGCAGGTGAAGATGGTTTCAGACAACAGAAGCACGGAGGCAGTGTTTCAAAGAATACTTGCACACAGGTGACAAGAAGCAAGGCTATGTTTTCTTGCAAAAGTAATTTGCTTCCAAATCACTCAAGAAGGAAGCATTCAATTGCTTGACCAGCTCCCCTTCCTCTTCTGGTCAAACTTGGGTGGGAGCCACTGGGTCACACACATAGGGTTGTGTTCTACACTGGTGACTGCACGGCAGGCACTGCGTCTGTTGCAGGCAGGTGGATTCTCCTGGGTCTGGTGACTTCCCACCCACTCCCCATCCCACATCCTTCCCTTCAGCAGAACAGACCCCAGAAAGAGAATAACATCTGAGAAACCCCATTCATGAGAGGGTAACCCCAGGAACCACCAGGCTACCAGGGCTTCAGAAAGGCCAGTAGGTTTACAGAAGTATCCTTTTGAGTGGCCGCGTCTCTATTTGAACACGCTTCTTTGAGCCACGTAGAAACATACTAATTGAAGCCATATTTTCCTGTGCTGGGCTGAACAGTAAAAGAAAAATGTGGTCTCCATCTTATTTCCAAGATAGCTTGGTATACAGTAGACACTAAAAACATTTACTAAACAACAAAAGTGACCAGCATAAGGCAGGCCCCACCTTTGTTCATCTGAGGAGTGGTTTCAAGGCCTCTGGTTGCAGCAGGTATAGGGCCTGACCCGCTGCTCGGGAAGTCGCATCCCACGGGGGAGGTGGCAGTGAGACCCTAAGTGAACTGTGGAAGGTGCTGCAGGGAGGAGAGGGAAGGCCAGGGGAGGGGCGCTCCCAGACACACAGTCCTGGGGAACACAGGCCACATGCACAAGCCCACCCCAGGCCCTTCTACATTGACCCCCAGCCTCCTCAAGCCAGCCCTGCTGGGTGAGTCTCAGGCACCAAGTGCCCCTACAGCTCACACTCTCTGCTAGGGGTGCCTACCCCAACAAGGCCCACGCACCCTAGGCCTGCCCCCAGGTGCGCAGACTGTTTCCCATCTAAAGTCCCAGACACTTCATGGTCTTGGCCCCCAGGCCCACAAACTGCACCTCCTATGAAGCAGCCCTGAAGCCCCACCCCCATCCCATCCACAGACTGCGCCTCCCATCTAAGGCCCCTCTCCTCAAGGCACTGCCTCACACCCCCAGGGCCTGCCTCCCATCTAAGCCCCCACCCCAGGCCTACAGGTGAAAACAGTGAACCACTGCAGATGATCAGAAAGAGAGACAAAGATTCCCACAGAAAATACTCATCAAAATACTTACAATTGTGACAAATGGAAACAGTAAGTACATCAAACACACTAAAGCACATTTCCAGGCTGTGATTTGATGAAGATACCAGAAATGATTAAAAAAAAAAAAAAGTTGAGAAGGAGTCTTGCTGTTGCCCAAGCTGGAGTGCAGTGGCGCAATCTCAGCTCACCGCAACCTCCACCTCCGGGTTCAAGTGATTCTCCTGCCTCAGCCTCCCGAGTAGCTGGGATTACAGGTGCGCACCACCACACCTGGCTAATTTTTGTATTTTTAGTAGACAGGTTTTCACCATGTTGGCCAGATTGGTCTCCAACGCCTGACCTCGTGATCCACCTGCCTCAGCCTTCCGAAGTGCTGGGATTATAGGTGTGAGCCACCACCTGGCCAGAAGCGCTATTTTAGAAGGGTTTAAGGGCTCATGGAAGTCTTTACAATATAGTAAATTAAAAAATACACACACAAGAAAACAACGCCGAATCTACAGTGCGGTCCCAATTAGGTCAGAAATTACTTTGGCACAACACAGCACAGATGGGCAAGGCTCCTGGGCTGGGAATACTGTCTGAGCCAGGAGCTCCTCAGGCCAAGAAAGTCAGGACCTCTGTGCTGGGCCCAGGCAAGGTCTTTTTAAAAAATTCCAGCTCCTACACTTTGAGGCTATTTCTTGAACCAGAAGCATTCCCTGGAGCCAGCTAGAGATGCTGTATGTCAGACCTAGAGTCCAAATCTGCATTCTTACAAGATTCAGGGCTCTTATATGTGTGTTTTAAATTTTACTATGTTGTAAAGACTTCCTTGAGCCCTTAAACCCTTTTAAAATATCACTTTTGGCCAGGTGGTGGTTCACGCCTATAATCCCAGCACTTTGGGAGACCTTCATGGGGCTGATGGTTTGCTCAAGCTGGGAGTTAAGACAGTAATCACACATGCAAATATGTAATTTCAAACTGTGAGAGATACAAACAAAGACTGTAAAACACAGGCCCTAATTTAAACTGTGTATAAGGAGTGGAAATAATCGGGTGAAGTGTGCGGACAGAGAGCATTTCATCCCATGGCACAACCAAGGAGCCTGGACAGCCCCAGGAACTAGGAGGGCAGTGTGGGCGGCCAGGCAAGCAGGACCCTGTGTGTGTCTGAGATGCTCCAGGGAAACCCTGACACAGGGAGTTGGCTCCAGGATGTGCTGGGGGACCTCAGATGTCTCCCACATTCCCCTACACATCCAGGTGGGTCATAGGGTCACAATGTCACCACATCAGAGGAAGAAGACCCTCAAGTCTCACGGTCAGGATGGGGTCACACGCCCAGCTTTAAACCATTCACTGGGGATGAGACTCGCCTTAGACTGTCAGAGCCCCTGGCTTAGAGCAGGGTCTGTTGGGAAGCGGTGGCGATGCTGGCCTACCATCCAAACCTAGACACATTCCAGCTGTAAAGGATCTCACGTGTGTGCATGGCAAACGTGAGCTGCCTCGGACCTTCAAGCCAGGGAGCACATGTGCACACCGGAGCCCTGTAGGAAACTAAGAAACACAGAAAAGAGAGTGCAACGGGTCTTAAAAGACATACAGGCTGCCATCCTTAGGAGGAGCCTGTTGGTGCGTGGGACTTGGCGGTAGTTTGCTATGGAATGACTTCCTGGGCTGACACGCTGGGGCAGTTTAAAATCGGACCACAAACCTATGAGTCAGATGAGGTGGAGCCTGGTGCTTGCCTAGGTGCTGTCCACCCAAGATCCAGAGTGATGACGGTGCAGCCGTTGACACTCGCAGAACTGCCCAGACGAGCATTGTGTCGGACTGCCCAGGGTGACGGCTAAACCCACTGTACCCTGTGGTCCCCTCTGAACACAGACAGTCCCTGCAGAGAGCCTGCCACTCTGGTTCACGCAGGTGTTCTGCACCGATGCACCCAGCACTGCTAAATGTAGGAGTGAGGCAGGAGTAGAAGTGGAGGACACAGAGGTCTATGAATGTGGTCTCTATCCAGAGGGGATTTGCCGTACAGGAGAGAAAACAGTCTATGCCAAACTTTGTGTGCATGCTCTCTTTAATCCTGATGGCAACCCTAGGGAGGTGTCACTGTTCCCACTTCACAAACCAGGAAACTGAAACCTAGAGGGGTTCCATAACCTGTCCATAGTCACAAGGCTCGTAAATGAAGGAGCTGAGGCTGAATTCAAAAAGGGAATTTAGAGAAGACCTAAAGTGCTACAATGATGGGAGAGAGAATTCTAAATGGAAGGTTAGGGACAAGGGGTGCCCTTTGTCAGAAGGAGCACCCCAGGTGTGAGGGGATGCCCTTCACGGAGGGAACGGACATCAGCACGGAGGGAATGGCCCATCAGCAAGGGAGTAGGATGAATGGGCCAGGGCTGCTCCAGAAGTAGGTGAAGGCTCAGCAGACTCTAGTGCTGAGAGGTAGGGCCAGGGGAGGGTTGCTAAGGGGCTGGCCTGCGCCCAAGTGTGTGGGGCATGAGCACAGGCTGCTCATCTGTCCCTGCCTTCACAAGACTTTCCTGAAAGGTAAATTCACTTAGGCAGATGCCTGGAGCTCCAGCCTATGGAAGAAAATGGAGTCCCGTTCCGATGCGAGCTCATGATACACGGATTAATTAGGCAGTTTCTAGGTTGGATTCTGTATCTGAGCTGTGCTGTCCACTGGGAGGGGCTGAAGGGATGCAGGCTGGGTCACTGGAATTGTATAGAGAGAGACAACATAGCAAAGCTGCAAATTTCCAGGCTCTGAGTGGACACACCTGAGTTCCAATCCTCATCTGTACTGGCTGTGTAACTCTGGATAATTTATTAAACTTCTCTGATCCTGTTCCTCCTTTGTAAAATGAATAAAAACATTCATCTCAGGGTTGTGGTGAGAATCTAATATGAATACATGTTCTGTGCTCAACATAGGTCCTGGTGAGAGAATAAGACCCCAGCCAATGGGAGCCAATTCACTAGCTCAACTTGCTCACCAAGCTGTTTGTTCTCCGCCAGGCTTAGAAATGGGTGCAGCATCTCACAGGCATCCACAGGGATGGCTGCTGAGCCCTTCTCAAAAACCCAAAGTTGCAAGCACAGTAAAGGGAGACCTCTTGCATGTCTGAAATTATAATAGTGCAGAATAGCAAGCCTGTTTTGGGCTCACACTGTGGGCCTGAGCTGCTGGCAGATTCAGCCTTCCTGCAGCTGAACTACAAACCCTAATCTCTGAGTAGAAGCCACTGCTTTCCTAGGCCTGTCCCTTCACTGCTAGCAGGTGGCTGTTTTTCAGGGCGTTTTTAAAAAACAAAATAATCTTTTTATAATTCCATGAGCAAAAATCTGTGCTCATGAGTGTGACCAGAGCCTGCAGCTCTGGGTGGAGATAAAGAGTGGTAGGTTATGCACCCCCCAAGCCACACAATTCAACAGGCCTCTGCTAGGTGACGTCTATACCAGTGACCAGGGTGGGGCAGGGGCGGGGGGTCACCAGGGGTACTCTGACCTCCACTGCAGAAAGCTGCGGGGCTGCTGAAGGAAGTGGATGAGGTGGCCAGGCCTGCAGTCCTGGGCCTGTGCTCCCTGCATGAATTAGTCTGTTTTCACACTGCTGATGAAGACATACCCAACACTGGGGGGAAAAAAAGAGGTTTAATTGCACTTACAGTTCCACATGGCTGGGGAGGCCTCAGAATCACGGCGGGAGGTGAAAGGCACTTCTTGCATGGTGGTGGCAAGAGAAAATGAGGACGATACAAAAGCAGAAACCCCTGATAAAACCATCAGATCTCGTGAGACTTATTCACTACCACGAGAACAGTGTGGGGGAAACAGCCCTCACGATTCAAATTGTCTCCCACCAGGTCCCTCCCATAACACGTGGAAATTATGGGAGTACAATTTAAGATAAGATTTGGGTGGGGACACAGAACCAAACCATATCATTCCACTCCTGGCCGCTCCAAATCTCATGTCCTCACATTTCACAACTGATCATACCTTCCCAACAGTCCCTCAAAGTCTTAACTCATTTCAGCATTAACCCCCAAATCCACAGTCCGAAGTCTCATCTGAGACAAGGCAAGTGCCTTCCGCCTATGAGCCTGTATAATCAAAAGCAAGCCAGTTACTTCCTAGGTACAATGTGGGTACAGGTATTGGGTAAATATAACCATTCCAAATGGGAGAAACCAGCCAAAACAAAGGGGTCACAGGGCCCATGCAAGTCTGAAATCCAGCACGGCATTCAAATTTTAAAGCTCCAGAATGATCTCTTTTGACTCCAGGTCTCAGGTCCAGGTCACGCCGATGCAACAGGTGGGTTTCCATGGTCTTGGACGGCGCCGTCCCTGTGGTTGTGCAGGGTACAGCCTCCTTCCCAGCTGCTTTCATGGGCTGGCATTGAGGCTCTGTTGCTTTTCCAGGAGAATGGTGTAAGCTGTCAGTGGATTCACCATTCTGGGGTCTGGAGGATGGTGGCCCTCTTGTCACAGCTCCACTAGGCAGTGCCCAGTAGGGACTCTGTGTGGGCGCTCCAACCCATTTCCCTTCAGCACTGCCCTAGCAGAGGTTCTCCACGAAAGCCCCACCCCTGTAGCAAACTTCTGACTGGAATTTCCATACATCTTCTGAAATCCAGGCAGAGGTTCCCAAACCCAAGTCTTGACCTCTGTGCATTTGCAGGCTCAACACCACAGGGAAGCTGCCAAGGCTTGGGGCTTGTACCCTCTGAAGCCACGGCAGGAGCTCTACATTGGCCCCTTTCAGCCACAGCTGGAGCAGTTGGGATGCAGGGAACCAAGTCCCTAGGCAGCATACAGCTCAGGGACCCTGGGCAGGGCCAACCAAACCATTTTCTCTTAGGCCTCTGGGCCTGTGATGGGAGGCACTGCTGTGACGATCTCTGACATGCCCTGGAGACATTTTTCAATTGTCTTGGGGATTAGCATTCCTGCTCCTCATTACCTATGGAAATTTCTGCAGCCAGCGTGAATTTCTCCTCAGAAATTGGGTTTTTCTTTTCTATCACATTGTCGGGCTGCAAATTTTCCAAACTTCAATGCTCTGCTTCCCTTTTAAAACTAAACGCCTTTAATGGCACCCAAGTCACCTCTTGAAAGCTTTGCTGCTTAGAAATCTCTTCCTACAGATACCCTAAATCATCTCTCTCAAGTTCAAAGTTCCACGAATTTCTAGGGTAGGGGCAACCTCTTTACTAAAACATAACAAGAGTCACCTGTGCTCCAGGTTCCAACAAGTTCCTCATCTCCATCTGAGACCACCTCAGCCTGGAGCTTACTGTCCATATCACTATCACGCTTTTGGTCAAAGCCATTCAACAAGTCTCTAGGAAGTTCCAAACTTTCCCACATTTTCCTGTCTTCTTCTGAGCCTTCCAAACTGTTCCAATCTCTGCCTGTTACCCAGTTCCAAGTTGCTTCCACATTTTCAGGTATCTTTACAGCAACGCCCCACTCTGCTGGTACCGATTTACTGTATTAGTCCATTTTCACGCTGTTGATAAAGACATACAAAAGATTGAGAAGAAAAAGAAGTTTAATTGGACTTACAGTTCCACATGGCTAGGGAGGCCTCAGAATCACAGTGAGAGGTGAAAGGCACTTCTTACATGGTGGCGGCAAGAGAAAATGAGGAAGAAGCAAAAGCAGAAACCCCTGATAAATCCATCAGATTTCACGAGACTTATTCACTACCATGAGAACAGTACGGGGGAAACTGCCCTCATGATTCAAATTATCTTCCACTGTGTCCCTCCCACAGCACGTGGGAACTATGGGAGTACAATTCAAGTTGAGATTTAAGTGAGGACACAGCCAAACCCTATCACTGCACCTGCTCCATCTACACCAGACTGACTGGACACAGGGCCAGACATACCCACACCAGCATTCATGGGCAAGATCAGAGGCTCAGGCTGCTGAGGAGAGGGTCTAGGATGCATGAGGGCATTTAGGAAGCAGCTCATCCCTGAGTGGTGTCCCTCCCACAAACCATGGGGCCACATTCCTGGGGAACTGCTACCAGCTCGCGGTGCAGGACAGCTGAGTGTGGGCTCATAGGTAAACCCTCCCAAGGGACAGATCTCCTTGCACACAGGGATCTGGGGCTTCTCATCTTCTGAGGAGTGGAGTGGGGCATCCTCAAAAGTGAGACCTTCAAGGGGCAGACCTCCATGCATGCTGGGACCCCAGCTGCTCATCTCCTGAGGAGTGGAGTGGGGCTTCATCAACATACCATTTATCTCAATCGCATCTCTCTGACGTCTGCTGCTCCTGTCCATGCAGACACACACTGTCACCTTCCAGGCAAACTATCCCACCTCTGGCAAAGGAGCGTATTCGTGCAAAGTTTTTAAACAAAACAAAGCCCTCTGAGGTGGCATAGGATTTAACACTCAGCACCAATCACTCGTGTGCCACCCCACAGTCATGTGACTGGAATCCTCAGGCCTCACACAGGGCCCAAGGGGCTTCTCCCTGCAGCTGCGCCAGCACTCCCTCTCATCTCTGCACCAAACAAGTGCTGATGGGCCCAACATGACCACAGGCCATGGCCGTCAGTGCCACTTCCTCCCTGTCATGAGGGACCATTTGAAGACAGAGAAGTTTGTTTTGTCCGAAAGAAACACCCCCTTATTATTGCCGACCAGCAAGGCGTGAGGTCAGGACTGTGGGTGGAAAGTCAGGCATTGAGGCCCCTGAGTCATGGGACACAGGTGCTGACATTACTTTTGTTTCCAAATCCTCTAGAACAGCTGACCACCTAAAACCGACAGCTGTAACAGCCCCAAACTCCTCTTTCACAGCCTTAACTGGGAACCTCGGGGGCCTTGCACATGAGCTCACGTCCTCAGAAAGAGGCCTCTTGAGGGCCCATGCATATGTGTACCATCCATCCTGTCTCAGAAGCAAAGGCAAAAAGAGAGATCTGATACCACAGAACTGGCCGATTTATACTCCAGCTTTTGACAAGCGTACTGATGTGGTAAGACAGAAAATAAATGCTCCCACTCACCGGCCAGGCTTTTGGAAGGGGCAGAGAAATTCCCACAGTGCTCTGACAGCCCTCGAGACACAACAGCTTCACAAACACCCTCCCGCAAGTGTAGAAGGGATGAGCTACCAGCAGGGCAGCCCAGGCATACCTCCCAGGCTGAAGGTGGAGTGGAAGCTCTTGGCCCTGCGGGTGTCCACTCCCTGTGAGTGAAGCTGCAGTGAGATCTTCATTCCACACGTGAAGCTCAGGCACTTTGTCCAACTTTCATTGTACACAAAGATGTCCTGGGACCTCTGGCACAGTGCCAGGTCTGTTCTCATCTCAGGTCCCAGCTTCTCCCACATCTGGCCCACCGAAGGGGCCCCAGAGATTGGTCAGCTGGTGTGAACTCAGGAAAGCCAGCAAATACATAAGAACAGCCAATCAAACCAAAGAATTAGAGGGGCTGTGAAAGTCCTTCACATATCAGCAGTGGGGACCTTAAATTCTGTAAGATAAAGGGTCTTTTCTGATTTTGATTAATCGACAAATAGCTAGTAAGCTGTGGTTCAAGGCCTCTAGGACCTACAACTGCCCGACCCCAAATCCAGACCGGGGTCACAGTTTCTGTGTATACTGGAGCCAGGAACAATCCCAGTGCTGAGTCATAGGTAAGATCAATGACTGAGATCACCCCCACAGGGCAGATATGCATCACTGAAAGTCAGTATTAGCGGGGTACGGTGGTGTGCACCTGTCGTTCCAGCTACTTAGGAGGCTGAGACAGGAGAATCACTCGAACCCAGGTGGTCGAAAATGCCATGAGCCATGACTGTGTCACTGCAGCCCAGCCCAGGCAACAGAACAAAACCCCATTCGTAAATAAAGCCATCTTCCTAGGTGGCTAAAGGTCATGAGCATGAGTTTCCGTATAAGTAGTCAAACAGTGTGTTATGTGCTGAAGAGAAGCATGTGCATGTGGCCACCAGAGGACATGGGCTAGAACATCTGCTGGGAACAGCCCCCACCTCCCTCCATCAGCAGGACACATACATAAGCTGCGGTTCGTTCACACAATGGAATACTAAGCCGCCATGAAAAATAAGGTCTACTGATACATACAACACAGATGGATTGTGCAGACATGGCACTGAACTAGAGAAGACAGACAGCGCTCAGCCTAATAATAAAAAACTGGCAATAGAGACCCTAATAGTGGTTACTTTGGGGGTAGGTACTCACTAGAAAAGGGCATGAAGGAAACTTCCTGGGCACTGGAATGTCCCACATCTTGATCACCAAGCTGTACAATTAAGATGAGTGTACTTCACTGTAATACACACTCACTGAACACAGCAGACGCTGTCACTGAGCTAGGAGGTGTGGGACAGCTTCCTGAACAGGCAGTGATTTAAGCCCTGAAGCAGGGAGGCAGGGAGGCAGGGCTGAACTTCCACTGCCAAAAGTAGGAAAAGATCGGCTTGCTGGGAGATCACAGAGTGGGTGGGAGGGTGTGGGGGGAGGTGGCAGGGGGAGGTGGGAGGTGACAGACAAACAAGTAGTTTAATGTAGGCTGGACCATGTGGGAGGGCCTCGCTGCCTAGGTTGAAACCATCCTGCGCTACGGTGGTTTTCAAACTTTTTAAGCAGCAAAAGCCTTTTCTTCTCCACAAGTAAAATGCTACACATGTACCTCAAAACAGAGCAGATCTGCTCTGACTGGGGGCTGGGAAGTGGAGCCCTACGCTCTTAGACTCCTCTACTGCTGTCTATGAAGTATGGGATGGATGACTGATGTGAAGGGAGAGTAAGGGAGAGGTGGGGCAGAGGCCAGGTTGCAGGAGAGCACATCCCCAGACCCCAGGAACATGGGAGCAGCAGGGAGAAGAGGGGGGTCAAAGGTACCTGATGACACAGCTGTATCAGAAGTGCCCTGGTCTAGCCACCCCATTCCCAGTGGGCTGAGGGTGCCCAGGCAGCTCTGCAAGAGGAAGTGTGTAAGGCTGATGGTTTACAACAGGGATGTCCAATCTTTTGGCTTCCCTGGGCCACAATGGAAGAGAAGAATTGTCTTGGGTCACACATAAAATACACTAATGACAGCTGATGAGCTAAAAAAAAAAAAATCACAAAATATAATCTCATAAAGTTTTAGGAAAGTTTATGAATTTGTATTGGGCCACATTATTCAAAGCCATCCTGGTCCACATGTGGCACATAGGCCATGGGTTGGACAAGCTTGGTCTACAAGGAAGGGGCACAAGCACCCCTGGAGCTGCTGAGCTGGCAACAAGCAGGCTCCCGCCCTATCTTTGAGCACTGAGAAACTCAGGAGATGCCAACAGCAACAGAAATCTCCATGTGGGCTTTTAATTTCCAAAGTACCTCACCGTCTTCCCTCAGCTACAGCACTGGCGTCACTTACCTTCAGCTTACAGAGAGGGCAAGGCCACTGACACCTCTCAGGGATGCCCTGGCAATAAGCCAACTGGCAAATCAATATATCAGTATATTTTAATTGGTAAAGAAAAGAAGCTTATTTGGCTCACAGTTCTGCAGGCTGTACAAGAAGCATGGTGCAAGCATCCGCTTCTGGGGAGGGCTTCTGGCTGCTTCTACTCACAGTGGAAGGTGGAGGAGAGCCAGCATATGCAGAGATTGTGTAGCAAAAGAGACGGCAAGGGGGGAGAAGCCAGGCTCTTGTTAACAACTAGCTCTTGCTAGAACTCATAGAGCAAGAACTCACTCATTACCACGAGGATGGCGCCATTCATGAGGGATTCACCCCCATGACCCAAGCACTTCCGTTTAGGCTGTACCTCCAGCACTGGGGATCAAATTTCAACGTGAGGTTTGGATGGTAAAATATCCAAGTTATAGCATTCTCCATTTCCCCCGAATCTCATGTCCTTGTTACACTGCAAAATATAATCATCCCTTCTCAATATTCCCCAAAGTCCTAACTTGTTCCAGCATCAACTCAAAAGTGCAAGTAGTTGTCACTTTCCTCAAAAAGCAGTTATTTTCTAAATTTGCTTAACAGACCATTTCTGAACCAGTAGCTTTCAGGAAAACCCACTTGTTTTTCATCTGAATTTGACCCAAGGAATACTGATCGTGTCCCTACTATACACAAAGCACTGCTCTTCCCACCTCCAATGCTGAATTCTTCCTTGTAGCATGCCATTGAGAAGTGTGGCTAGGGTTCTGAACTTGCCCCATAAAAACATGTGGGGAGGATTAAAGAGCCCCAAATGAGTACAAGTGGGGACTATACCCCACCTGCTTCTGGGAGCTATGGAGACCTGGCCTAGTGTCTCAAACCACCTCACACGGGCATCATCATTGCCGATGCAAAGACCATCAGAGCAATTTCCGGGGAGCCCCAGCACATTGACTGGTCTTGCTGGGTGGTGGGATGACTGGGCTGCACTGGAAACCTCTGTTTTCAAGGAGACGTGAAGCTGTGGATTTGGTGACAGCTTGGTTATCAGGACAAAGGACATTCCATCCCACCCAAGTCTCCCCACTAACCTGACTGAACCTTTACTGGCGTTTTTAAGGCAGGGATGTTGTACTTTTTACTCCAGCACAAGCCCCATGCCTGGCACACAGTAGCTGCTCAGTAAATGAGTAAACAAGTGCATGGATGAGGTCAGATTTTCAAAGAACAGCTACTGAAGAGAGGAATTCCCTTGAGGCCATGCAGCAAGAACCTTCTACAGTAATGCAAGAAAAATAAACTTCTCCCCACAAAACACAAGACTAAATCTCCCAGCTGTTTCTTTCAAGCTCCAGATTCAGACAGCTGAGGGGGTCTCTCATCCTATGCACGGTGAGCTGGGAATGCGTGCCCCTGTATCCTGGTTTGGATTCCATGGCTTGTTGGATCCTAAGAGGGGCATGAGCCCTCTTCCACCAGCCATGGACAACTGGTAGTACCTATTATAGACTTTAGAGCTGGACTATCTGTGTTCCAACCCTTGTTATGAGCTTTATGACCTGGGGCAGGTCAGTAAAGTGCCCTGTGACTCAGTTTCCTCTTCATTTGTATAGTGGGTATGATAAAGGAACCTATCTTACAGGATTGTGATGGGCATTAGTGAACTATCTGCAAGTGCAATGTATTTAGAATGCTGCCTGGCACATATATTGGAGGGGCATTAAGTAAATGTTACTAATATCTCAGAACCCAACCTCTGTGCAGCAGGCAGTGTTCAGCCTGGGGGCCTTGGAGCAGGGCTGCACGGTGTGTGTTGGGAAGAGGCTGGGGGCTACACAGGAGCATGTACCTCCCACGGCTCCCCAGGGTCATGGTGCAGTAGAAACTTGCCCAGAGGAAGCGGATTTGACACGTAAGCAGCCAGGTGAACTAGTCTAACCACCTGGGAGGTTCTGCTGCTGTCATGCCAGGCCCCCTTCTTGCTGCCTCTAAAAGTCATAGAGACTCCTTTATGGGAAAAGATCAGGATGCCTCTCCCCTTTGTGCTAATTCTGGACGTGATTCACCAACATCAGCGCTTCTGATACCTCGAATGGCTGCATCTCCCAATTCCTGACATTCCTTCACTTCTCTGAAATTAGGGCCTTCCATCTGAAATGCCATGGGTCCTGGGAAAGCACTCGATCCCCTGGCAAGCTGGGATGCCCCCCCCAACCCCAAGAAGGCCATCAGAGCATTTTGCTTCTCATGGGCCATAGACCTGCAAGAAATTGGCAGCCTTGGGTCCCTGGTAAGTCTCCCCGAGACGTGACTTCCCAAATCAAGTTACTGAACCTGTTTAAACACAGACATGCACAAATACAACAAAACTGGAGTCTTAAAAGGGCGTAGCTGACACACACAGGTGAGTCAGACCACGTCCAGGCAGTTCTCAACTGGCCCACAGAAGGCAAGTGTCAGCCACCCAGTGGGGAGGCCTGGCCTCAGCTCCATCCCAGCGGCTGTCGCACATCACATAGCTGAGAGCACGTTCCTGCAGCGCCATGGCGGCCAACAGCCTTAGCCGGCAGTAAGATCCTGGGGATCAGAGGAGATACACAGACATAAAACACTGCACGCCCGCTGTTCCCCGCAGAACCTGGCCAGCCAGTCCACCGGCCAGCCCACCAACAGGTTCCTCATACCCTTGTCATCCTGGAGGGCCCAAGTTTAATGCCTGGGGGCAAGGTCACCGCACTTTTAAAGCCAGTCACCCTCAACACCGTCTGCACTGATTGGAAACTTATTGTGAACAAGAAGCTCCCATAACTTATTAACTGCAAAGAAAACTTACAAAGAAAAAGGATTCAGGACAAAACCAAGCAGTTAAAAATAAATATACAAATGGCCAATAAACATGAAAATTTCAACTCACTAATAATTTAAGAGATACAAATTAAAACAATGGGATATCATTTCACTTATCTAATTGGAAAAGAATGAGAAAATGCCCAGTGCTAGGAAGGGGAAAGAAGAAAGGGATGGGGAGAAACAGACAGATAAATGGATAGATATAAAATAGCATCTATAAGTTGGTAAAATAAACTTTCCAGAAAAAAAAGTAGAAATACATACTCAAAACGTTTAAAAGTACATCCCTTTCACCCAGTAATGTCACTTCTAGGACTTTGTCCTAAAGATCAGTAAGGATTCCGCACTGCTTTAATATACTCAATACTCTCCACAAACTTTATATGTGTATATTCTATATATAATCTTTATATAAAGACTTAAAGATATTATTTACAGCACTGTTTACTATGGAAAAATATTGGGATTAACTTAAGATACTGGTTAGTCATGGTTTAGACATGAGCAGGAATAATATGCAGTCATTTTTTTTTTTTTTTTTTTGAAACAGAGTCTCACTATGTCGCCAGCCTGGAGTGCAGTGACACAATTTCGGCTCACTGCAACCTCTGCCTCCAGGTTGAAGCGATTCTCCTACTCCTGAGTAGCTGAGACTACAGCCATGTGCCACCACACCCAGCTAATTTTTGTATTTTTAGTAGAGATTGAGTTTCACCATGTTGGCCAGGATGGTCTCAATCTCCTGACCTTGTGATCCACCCACCTCAGCATTCCAAAGTGCTAGGATTACAGGTGTGAGCCACCGTGCCTGGCTATTTTTTGTTTTCTAAAAATATTAATGACATGAAAAAACACTTGCAATACATACACTGGTAAGTTGGAGGGGGAAGCTGGCTACACCATGACATGCCTATTTGACCCAAATTCTGTAACACAAGAGTGTGTGCATCATACATGCACATAAAAGACCAGAAAGCCACAGACAACATTTAACAGTGGCTCATCTTTGGACAAGAGAGCTACCGATGGTGTTTGCTCTCACTTATTTGTGCTTCCTTGTGCTTGGCTCTTTCTATACTTCCTGTGATGACACTGTTTGTTTAGAATCCAAAAAAGTCTCAACATTATCTAATAAGGAAGCACAAATAGGATGGAAACCTTCTCCCCCAGATACTATTAACATGACAGACAATCTGTGCTCCAAACATAACTGTGGCACCAGCATCATGACAAGTGCCGTAACATAACGAGAAAAACCAAGAAGGGTCGGACAGAGAAAGCTTGGTCTGTCACAGGCATGCAGAATGACTTTGTAGACGAGGGAGCTAAGAAGGTCCTTAGGATAGGGTAGATTCCCAGAGAAAGCATTTCAGGTAGGGGAATCCACAAACTAGGGACACACAGGCCAAAGAAAGCCTGGGCTGAGGCCGTGAGGAGTGTGTCATCTATGCTTGAGTCTGAAGGAACAGGGCTCTGGGCTGAGCACGCTGCTGCGTGGGGATAAGCCGTGTTTCTTTGGATTTTTCAAGCCTATGCAGATGACAGTGGAACTGACGAAATATTAATGTAGTTAAAAGGCATTGCTAAGTTCATAGTGGCACTGTATTGCTTGCTATCTGCTCCTCATATGAAAATTCATCTACATTTACTGCCCCCTGCAAACCCATCCCAATCCCGGCACTGGCCTTTCTGCTACTTTCTAAGGTGGCCAAGGACACTTGCTTTCCTCAACCTGAAACACCCTAAACATCTGCATAGCTCCCACCTCCCCATTGCAGGTCCTGTGGAAGGATAGGAAAAAGTCAAAGGTAAGTGGGAGAAAGGGTGGTCCCACGACCAGAACCAGGTAATCAGAAGTACATGCTGCTGGTTTGGTGAGGAACAGATGAATCACTGTAATTAAAGTAAAAATGGTTGGAGAAGTATAAGGGGCTGCAAAATGGGGAAGAGCCACCAGGTCAAGATCAAGAACATATGCCTCCTCGTGCATGCCCACCAGGATCCTGTCCCTAAGCACTGGGGACTGACCAACAATGGCAAATGGTTAATGACAAAAATTCTGAGAGAACCTAAGGCAGTTTCCCACCCAATATCTTAAAATGCAAAAGAATTCTGACCTGCAGTATTTAACTCAAAGCGCTCTTGCATTCATTGTATTTCATCTTGAGAGGTAAGAAGAAAAGGTATCATGCCCATTTTACAGCTGAAATACTTGAACCCATGCTTGGGGTGTGAGGCAGCACCCCTTCTTTGCCAAGTGGAGTTGGCAGAGGCAGGCAAGTTGACACCCCCAGGAAGGCAGAGGCAGCCTCTGTAGTGCCAGCAGCCCAGACTGCAGGATGAGACCTGGTGAGTGCATCCAGACCTACCCTGGGCCTGGTTGAGGCCTCTGATTCTCTGGAGCTGTGTGTGTGAGGAGGCAGCCACCCTCTGCACAGGGCCAATGGGCCCAGACTGTCTTTAACGTTCATGCTAACCAGTCGTCCCTGGTTAAACAGTCACTGTGACGGCCAGCAGGAAGGATCCTAGGATGAAAGGAGGAAACTGTTCTGTACCCTGACTGTGTTAGCGGTCACACAGCTGCACAGACCTAGGCGTACATGAATGAGCGTTTTACGCTGCTGAGACCCGGTAAGGTCTGTGCCCAGGATATGACAGTGTGCTAGTCACACGAGATGTCACCATCAGGGAGGCTGAGCAAAGTATACGTAGACCTCTACATTTTCTTCCAACTACTTGTGAATCTACAATAATCTCAAAATAAAAAGTTAAGTAAGATTACATACCATATGTGCTTACCGGCTACTATACTAGACAGTGCAGCTCCAGAAAGCTGTGTTCCCACTGAGCTGAAGTATTCTCCCACCCATGCTTGTGGGTTCTTCCCCTCACCCAACCCACAGCTGGCACACTTGATTTGGTGGAGTTGGGGGCACTCCTGTGCTCCAGAGAAGATGGGTGTGGGGCCGAGGTCATGAGGCAAGGATAAGGACAGGATCTTAGGATAAATAAGAGATTCATTAAAAGACGGTGTACCCGCAAGTAAAAAAGGATCCTGCAACTCACTGTAGTAGGCTGGAGAGGTGGCCATGCCGTTGCTGGGACACACCCCCCCCATCCTCTGCGGACACCCTGTAAATCCTACACCAAAGGTCAGAACAGCACCGGGAGTGGGGGCTGTGAGACTTGCCTCCCCAGAGACAGGGGAGGGAACACCCGCCCTGCGCCCAAAATAGGCAACAGTTGGGTGTCAGGGCTCCCGCTCCGCCATTAGGAGCCATTCCCACAACTCTGAGAACGGGGGTACAAAAAGAGAAAGGGCAAGAGGGCCGCTCAACTCCCAGAGAGTAGCCAGGGAAAGGTTCGAGGGGCCCCCTCCCGCAGGATCCCCCAACAACTGCCGCTCCTCCTCAGCCCGCGGGGTCCACCACGGAGACCCTCACAAACAATAGCATCTACAGCGAAGGAACCACCCCCGCAAAGGGCAGAAGCGCCAGATCCTATCAGCCAATTACCCAGACGCGCACCACGACCCGCAAGTTGGGGCACGCTCCGCCCGGGCGCAGGCAGCGGGAGGGGCCGGGCACGCCCGTGAGGGTGGTCTGGGTACAGGTCTGGGCGGGGGCGCGCCCGGGAGGGGTCGGGGTCTGAGTCGGGGGCGCGCTCGGAAGGGGTCTGGGTCTGAGTCGGGGGCGCGCCTGGGAGGGGTCTGGGCCGGGGGCGCGCTCAGAGGGCGGGGTCTGGGTCTGAGTCGGGGGCGCGCCCGGGAGGGGTCGGGGTCTGGGCCGGGGGCGCGCCCGGAGGTGGGGAAGTCTGCGTTGGGGTCGCGCCCGTGGGGGTGGGTTGTCTGGCCCGGGGACGCGCCCGGGGGCGTGGTCTGGGTCTGGGCCTGGGGAGAGCCGGTGGGTGCTCCGGGTCTGGGCCGGGGAGCGCGCCTGGTGCCTGGCGTTTGGTACCAAATGGGTGGGGGACGCCCAGCTCGGAGCCGGCGCTTCCTCTGCAGCACTGAAGGCGCCTTGGCCAGGTCCATCCCCCGGCCCGGGCCCCCACAGGCCCCTCCGCGGCCCCGAATCCGAGCAGCCCCTGGTCCTCAATTCGCCCGAGGAAGGCCGCCGGCCCCTCCAGTGTGTGGCGCGCCCCGGTCGCCTCTCGATCGTGGAACAAAAGAGCAGCTCCCGCGGCGCGGGTCCAGAGCCTGCCCGGACTGTTCGACGGCCCCCGGCCCTCTGAGCGCCGCGGCTGCCGGGCTTTGTGTCCGCGCGGGGGGCGGGAAGGACGGCCGGGGTCCCAGTGCGCGTCCGGCGGAGCGGCGCGCGGCGCCCGAGCTCGAAAGTTGTCGCCGGCGCCAGTCGCCTCCACGCCGCCCCAGGCCCCTCCGCGGGGCGCCCCACTCATGAGCCCGGAGTCGGGGCGCGGGGCGGGCGGGGGGCTTACCTTGCTCTTGACTTCCACCGCGCTGCAGTCGTAGAATCGCAAGGTCTGAGACTTGTGGAAACTACGGTTCATGGTTTCGGCCCCGGTCAGCCTCGCCGTCGCCCTCGCTCCTCAGGGGCCGCAGAAACACTCCCGGGGGCGGCGCCCCCAGGCCCCGGCCCCGGCCCCTGCTCGCTCGGCCGCCGGGCTGCTCCGGGTGCTGCGGGCCCGAGCTGGGCTGGCCGCGCGCCTCAGGGACTCCGGGGGCCGCGCGCGGGAGGAGCGCTGGGGACGCCGGCGCGCGCCGCCCCACCTCCCCGCGCCCGCGCCCGCGCCCGCGCCCGCGCCCCGCCCCCGCAGGACCCGCCCCGGCCCCGCCCCGGCCCCGCCCCAAGCCGTGGCGGACCCGCCCTAGCCCCGCCCCGCCCCCGCCCCGCTCTCCGGAGGCCCCGCCGCGCCACGCCACGCCACGCCCCCACGCGGCTGCTCCGCGGCGCCTGGCCAGTAGATGCGCGCTCTTTTCTTCACCGTCTCAGAGCTGGGGGAAAGAAGCATCGCGGCCAGCCCAGGGCGTCTGGTTTTGATTGGCTCCACTGAGCAACCTGGGATAGCGGCTGATTTTTGCCATTGTTTTGGGTAATACTCAGAAGAATGCTAACGAGAACCACTGGAGACCTTACCCAAAAGGCATCACCTGTCAGTACTGATTGTCACGTTGCTGATGGCCTGGGAGAAGGGTTTTATCAAATAGGCTTGGAGCAGCCTGGATAATACGGTGAAACCCCGTCTCTACTAAAAATACAAAATTAGCCGGGTGTGGTGGTGTATGCCTGTGGTCCCAGCTACTAGGGAGGCTGAGACCGGAGAATCGCTTGAACCCGGGAGGCGGATGCTGCAGTGAGCCGAGATCGCGTCACCGCACTCCAGCCTGGAAGACAGAGCCAGACTCCGTCTCAAAAAATGAAAAGTAACAATAAGCGCTTAGAGGGTTTTATCAGTTAGCCTATCTCCAGGGAGAGGATCAGAAGCACCTGTAGACCTGCCTGATGTGAAAGGAGACTTTTTGTCTAAGGCAGCTAGAGGAAGAGAACCTGTTAGGACAAAGAATCAATTACTAGCAGCACCACTGAATAATTATCAATCAAGAGGCCTTTGAAACAGGGGCTTGCTGAAACCAAAGATGCAGTCCTTGCCCCTGAAGAATTTGTAATGAAGTGCGGAAGACAAGACAGTTTTTTTAAAAAATCATTGTAAAGCATACTATGAATTGTTGTAATTTACAAGTTATATAATTATAAATCTTATAAATTCATTTCAAAAGAAACCTGCAGAAAACAAATAAGTGAAAAAACTGTAAAAAGTACCCGTAGTCATGCAATCCAGCAATGAATTCTATTAACCTTTGGTGTCTTTTATTTTCACTTATTTTTCTGCATATATATTTGTATATTTTACAAAACTGTGATAATGCTGTTTATCTAGTTTTACAACCTGCTCTTTTCAGCTTATGCAATATAATGAACTTTTTTTCCCTCTAGAAACAGGATCTGGCTATATTGCCCATGCTGGAGTGCAATGCCACAATCATAGCTCAGTGCAACCTCAAAATTCTGGTCTCAAGCAATCCTCCCAGCTCAGCCTCTTGAGTCGCAAGACCACAGGTTTGTGCCACTACACAGACTAATTCTGTGTGTGTGAAGACAGGGGTCTCTCTATGTTGTCCAGGCTTGTCTCCAACTCCTGGCCTCAAGCAATTCTCCCACCTCTTCCTCCCAAAGTGCTGGGATTACAGGTGTGAGCCACTACACTTGGCCATATTAAATGTTCTTAGACGAGATGTTTTCTAAAAGGTGCTTATATTCACATAAGCATAATTTATAATCATTTCATTATTGTTGGATATTTAAGATGTTTCCAATGTTTAGCTTTTATATCATACTGTTTTTAAAATTTACTTATATTTGATGTTTTAAATTGACTTCTAAAATTAGAACTACTAGGCCAAAGTACACACCTCTAAAGCCTTTAATGCAAATTACTTTCATAGAAATCTGATTTTCCTTTAGTTTTGTTAAGTATTTACCCTGTTACATGCTGGGACTTAGTGCCAGGGAGTACTATTACAAAGGCACTGAGTTGTAATTACTGCCTTTTAGAGAAACACTAGGCTGGCCAGAGGACCGGATATGTAAACGGAGTTCAAAAACAAGGCAAGTGTGCAGTAAGCAAGCAGACAAAAAATGCCAAGGGACACACACTTGGCAGGCAGACTGTGGACAGGGATGCTGACATTCTTTCAAGAGAAATTTCCTAAACCGAATACGGATCTTTGGACTTGAGAAAAGTCACAGTCTCAATGCTGACTGCAAGTTGCTCATTACAGAGGGCAGCATTGTTTTGTGGTTAGAAGAGGCTCAGTAACATCCTGAGGGATAAGCTCCAACTCACACATTTTAAGAAATGGAAGGGCAAAGGACTATGTGGAGTAATGAACAGTATTGCAGGCAATGAAGGTGGGAGTGGGGTCCACGCAGCAATCTTGGGGTTTTGGAGTGGGAAGAAACCTTTTGAAGGAAAGGCTGGAAGGCTACAGAAGTAGCTGTAGACTTGGCTTCTGGACCAGATCGATGAGAGTGAGATCATTTTGTTAATGCCTATGGCTCAGAGTGTGGTGTAAGGCCCAAAATCTTCTCCACCTGGTGCTTGTTAGCAACACCCCACCCCAGACCCACTGAATCAGAATTTGCACTTGAACAAGATCCCCAGGTGATTCACATCCACATTGAAGTTGAGAGGCGCTGCTCCTTTATCTTAATCATCTGTTGTTCCACAGTTCTTGATTGGCATGATATGCAGGCAAAAACAGGAGGAAAGGGTGGGAAAGCCGTTGCATGTGGAGCTTGAGTTTCCAGCTGAGACTTGAACAGGGTTTGTTAGGGCTTTGAGGTCTTCATTGAGTCGGGCATAGACCAAAAAATATTAACTGAGCCTTCAGCTGGAAAGGCTTTTACACGGTACAGCAGCAAGATTGGAGAAAACACACACACACACACACACACACACACACAACCACTCCAGACTGACACGGTGGCTCACACCTGTAATCCCAACATATTGGGAGGCTGAGGCGGGAGGATTGCTTGAGGCCAGGAGTTTGGGAGTAGCCTAGGCAACACGGTGAAACCCTATCTCTCAAACAAATAAAAAATTAGCTGGACACTGGGGCACACATATAGTCCAAGCTACTCAGTAGGCAAAGGTGGGAGAATTGCTTGAGCCCAGGAGGTGGAGGCTGCAGTGGGCTATGATTGTGCCACTGCACTCCAGCCTGGGTGACAGAGAGAGACCTCATCTAAGAAAAAAGAAGGAAGGAAGGGAGGGAGGGAAAGGAAAAGAAGAAAGAGAGAGAAAGAGAAAAGAAAGAAGAGAGAGAGAAAAGACTCCACAGGTCCTGGCCCGATAGCCTGCCTTTTCACACAACCAGTGGGTCATGGGAGCCTTTAAGGGGCCAACTGGTTTCAGACAGAAGATGAGAGAGAAAATAGGAATGGGTAGGGGTTAAATCTTCCTCAAATCACAGCTTCTAAGAACCTATCCAACAAGTGAGCCATCAGTAGCAAAAAGGAAATGTGTTGTGAACCCAGTAAAATGTATGCCCTGACTGGGTGCAGTGGCTCACGCCTGTCATCCTAGCAGTTTGGAAGGCCAAGAGGGGCAGATTGTTTGAGCCCAGGAGTTTGACACTGGGGAGGCTGAGGTTGGGAGGATTGCTTGAGACTGGAAGGTCGAGTCTGTAGTGAGCTGTGATTATGCCACTGCCCTCCACAGTGAGACACTGTTGAAAAAAAAAATGTGGTGAGGGCAGGCTCTTTTTTTTTTTATTGAGTCGGAGTCTCGCACTGTCGCCCAGGCTGCAGTGCAGTGGTGCGATCTCGGCTCACTGCAATCTCTGTCTCCTGGGTTCAAGCAATTCTCCTGCCTCAGCCTCCTGAGTAGCTGGGACTACAGGCGTGCACCACCACGCCAAGCTAATTTTTTTGTATTTGTAATAGAGACGGGGTTTCACCATGTTGGCCAGGATGATCTTGATCTCCTGACTTTGTGATCCACCCGCCTTGGCCTCCCAAAGTGCTGGGATTACAGGTGTGATCCACTGCACCCGGCTGGCTCTTTTATAATTGAACATTTGTTACTGTTACGTATGTCCTAAGAAAATATTCTTTAAGATGATTGTGTTGGGTAATAGGAAGTATCACTGTAACATTTGAACTAGTAGACTGTTGCATTTGCAATGCATTCTAATATATTTTCTGGATGAGGCAGGAGAAGAACTGATATTCAATTGAAATAAGGAAATGGAAGAGTAAAGTATTTATGCTTTGTCATCACCTGATTCTCATGTAAAGGCATCCCTTCTTTTTATCCTTTACTCTTCCCCTCCTCAAAGAGGTCTCTTCTGCCTTTTTTTTTTTTTTTTTTTGAGATGGAGTTTTGTTCTTGTTGCCCAGGCTGGAGTGCAATGGCATGATCTTGGCTCACTGCAACCTCCGCCTCCCAGGTTCAAGTGGTTCTCCTACCTCAGCCTCCCAAAGTTTGGGATTACAGGAATGAGCCACCACGCCTGGCCTCTTGTGCCTTTTTGATGCAGTAATATCTTGACTCTCAATGGAAGCTTCATGCCCAAACTGACTTACCAGTAACTCTTTCAACAGATGGCGCTGTCAGCCAGAACAGAATGAATTCCCTGCATTCCAGGGCCATGTGGAAGTCATTGCTCACATCTGCCCACATCCTACAAAGTGGCTCTGCTTGCATCTCCTAGATTGGTGCAAAGGGTTCCCACCTCGAACAGCTTGTGATGTGACCTGCATGTCCATCCCCAGGTGGAAGACAAAAGGCAGGTAAACCTCACCCAGATATCTCTGACTTTACTTAAAACTCTGGGACGCTTTTTCAAAATACAAATAAAAGCACCTAGAACATGAAGCACAGTCTTTGTTCCAAGGATTACACTAAGGATGGATTAGAGTCTCAGGATCTGTTTTAAAAAGAGTCAATCCATAAAGCTTTTCACTGACTTGGTGAATGCATCGGAATATGATTTTATGGCAGAAAAGCATGGTCAGTCTTCAGCCATGCAGCATCCATTCGTCAGCATGATTCATCTCCTGGTGCACACTCCCAAGGCACTTCAGAGGTTCCAAGTAGTTGCAGGCCCTGCTGGATTTCCTATCAGAAGAAACTGCATGCTTTTCCTCTTGTCTATTTCAACACGGTTTCTTGGTGGCCCAGTTTATGGCCATCTCCAAGATAATGTCTCTGATTCATCAGATTATGCCATGGTGCTGTGGGCTGGTCTGTACTGGGCTGTGGCAATACAAACATTAAGGAAGCCCTCATGTCTCTGGGCTTGAGCTCTTAGCCAAAGCAAGAATCCCAAAGCCAGGTGTGAAGAGTTCATTCACCCTCAATGAATATGCATCAACTCCTTATTCTTAGATCCGTGGGGAAATCTTCCTAGAAGATGCTGCTTAATCACTCAAGTTGTGAAATTAACGGCATCACAGAGAAAGCAGTGAACAAGCAACGTCCCAGAGCCATCCTTAGCCCCAGATGAAGACAAGGGTTTGGATTCAGACAGTACCCAGCATGATATGTAGTCCTTTCAACCAGAAGTCTCCTCTGTCCTCAATATGTGCCCAATTCAGTTATTCCAGAGCATGCCATAAAACCCCCAAATAATGCTATGCAGCCCAAGGACAAACTGGGAAACTCTCGGGCTCCTTCAGACAACCTTAATGCAGTCTCTCAGTCTCCTGGTTCATGTCCCAGTCTCTGTACCTCTGCATGCCCTCTTGATATCTTCTTATTGTTGAACTGTATCTCCCAATTTTACTGCCAAGAGTAACTGCCTGGACTTTCACTCCTTGCTAAACGCTAACATCCTTGTGACCTCCAGGAGTGAGAAAATCCTAGAATTCCAGGTCCTCTTCTCCTCTTTCCTGCCTACACATATCCACAGGTTCTCAGATATGGTCTCAAACACTCTTTTGGGTCACTGGTCACCAAGGCTCGACATGTGCCATGCAGAGCTCATCGTTTCTGACCTTGCTCCTCTGTCCCCAAACTTCTCGGGAAGCATCTGTCTCCACCTCCAAAAACATCACTGCTTAGTCACCTACTGCAGGAAAGGTCATTCTGGACTCTCTTCCAGCTGGACTGCCTCTCTCCCAGCTCCACCTCAGGCAGCCCAGGGGCCACCTAGTCCCTCGAGTGGACCCTCTCTTCCAGGTATATGTCAGGGCTGTGGGTCCCCTGTGGTCTGTGAAGCCCACCACTTGCCCTGCAGTGTGTGCAGCCCGGCCTCAATCCTCCCAGTGACCTGTGGGCCTTTCTGTGTGTGGTGGTCTCAAGGGCCAGTGTGTGCAGGCAGCCTCTTTGACTGGACCTCTGGTCTCCTTTTCTGCCTCGCTAACTCCTCCTCCTCCTGCAGGCCTGGGGCCTCTGTCCAAGGGCTGCTCCTCTGTGCCTGGCTCTATCATTGCATTTTCACTCTGGGGAAGGGGGCGTGGCTTACTTTCTGTGTCTACCAGATGGCAACTTGAGGACAGAGGTTTTGCATTTAATTTCTATATCCCCCATTTTTCTTTTTAAGGGACATTTGTCCAGGTTTCTTACTTTTGTGTTTCTCAGAATCATATTTTTTTCTTTCTTTTTTTTTTTTAGTCGGAGTCTCACTCTCTTGCCCAGGTTGGAGTGCAGTGGCACAATCTCGGCTCACTGTAACCTCCGCCTCCTGGGTTCAAGCTATTCTCCTGCCACAGCCTCCAGAGTAGCTGGGACTACAGGCATGCGCCACCATGCCCAGTTAATTTTTTGTATTTTTAGTAGAGATGGGATTTCATCTTGTTAGCCAGGATGGTCTTGATCTCCTGACCTCAGGATCCGCCTGCCTAGGCCTCATAAAGTGCTGGGATTACAGGCCTGAGCCACCATGCCCGGCCTCTCAGAATCTTTATAGACATCACTCTTTGTTTCTGTAGGCATTGGTGGATCACAAGGAAGGCACATTGATATCTGAAATGTACCACTGAATTGCCTTCAAAAACGTTATTCTAAGCTGCACTCCCACTAGCAGGAATGGGGGAGCCCAGGCACCCCTTCTTGATGTGACTCTGTTAGCCCCACTTGGGGTGGGGTGGGGTGGGGATGGGGATGGAGGAGATGGGGGAGTCTCCATGGGAGCCTCTGTGGGAATGGCCTGGCCTCTGTAGGTGTGATTTTTCTGGGTGTGGCCTCTCTGTGGGCATGACTTTTCCTCTGTGACCGTGGCCTTTCCTCTTTGGGCGTGGTCTGTCCTCTGTGGGGGTGACCTATCTGTAGGTGTGGACTAACCTCTGCCCTAGGTGTTCCTTGTGCCCTGCTGTCCTGCTCTGCAGAGTGTGGAGATACTTGCTGGCTGACTACTCACTCAGCTGTTAAGGCCCTGTCTCCTCCCTTGGCCCTCGTCCTGTGAAGTGGCAGCACTGCCTCTCATAGCAAGGTCCCCGAGCCATCTCAGGAGAGTGATGCTGTGAGGGAAGAATGGGAGTGGGAGCTGAGGGGGCAGGCATGGGGGTCACCAGGCAGCACAAGCCCCAGGTGTGCCCTGGACAGGAGGGCTCCGTGAGTGTGTTTGACAGCTGGGTGGCGTTTGCCCCACATACCTTCATATATGTGAGGTTGTTGGAAGGATAGGGTCACTGCCTGGGGTAACCAGGTGTGAGGATCTTTTGAAGGAGGTCATGTGAGCGCAGGGCAGGTGTTGGAGAGCGGGGAGTGGGCATTGGACTTGGAGGGTGGTGGGGCAAAGCCCCAGAATTCCCCTTTGAAATTAGTGAGACACAAGTAGGGAAGCTTGCTCTGGCTGGCTGGCCCCTGGTGTGAGATAGGGTCTGCAGATGTGGGTGATGGGGACCTCTGTGGATGAAGGGCCTTTACAAGTAGGAGGTATTCACCAAGTTTATTGATGCCTTCTCTGTGCCACTCACTGTGGAGCGCAGGGTGGGGATTGATCTGGGTCCAGCTCTCCTGGGCCTTTCTTGAGGCCTTGAGGAAGGCAGTGTTCAGGGACACCTGAAAATAGAACTTTCATGATTACAGTGGTATGTTGGATACTGTGATTTTCCCCTGACATCCATTTTCCTCCTTTTTAGAAACTGAACATCTTCACCTTCCTCAATTTTAGCAAGGTTCATCTCACAGCCTCTCTTGCAGCTAGATGTTACCACCCAAGCAAGCTCTGGCCAGTGGAGATGATGATCTACCTATTATCTGCTGCGCCACCTTGCCGACTGCCTGTTGGCCTAGGATTGGCAAGCAGTGGGTTCTTGGCCCTGGGCAGGAAGCTGTGGGTTAGGGATGGCAGAGTGGCCCCATCAGCCATGGAGCGTTCTTTCAGCCTGGACAGTGAGTGTGTTCGGAGTTTTCAGCTGCTTCATTTTACTTGTGCTGTACCCAAACTGTAGTAACTGAAACCACGTGTGTTCTCAAGTTCCCCGTGGATATGCCTCTGGGAGGAAAAGATTTATGGAGGACAGATTAGAGGCTGTAGAACCTTCAATGTGCATGGCAGCAAAGGCTGCAATGACTGAAGTTCTATAGCACAGCGATCCGGTGGTAATGAGGTGGGATTTGTATTGAGACTGCATTTATGCAGCAAGCACATTGCAGTTGCTTAGACTGTGTTTATTTGGGTTTGCGTTCCTAGAGGGCTGATGGCGATTAGAGTGGGACTCGGGTGAGGGAATTGTGACACAGTTCTTTTCCACTAGAATAGAAAAGGAGGGGAGTTGGAGTAATAACTTCTTCCATTTCTCTAAGAGCGTTAAGGTTACAAAGTGCTCTCATATGCACAACTTCATCTGATACACACACACAAATCTCATGAAGTATGTGGGGTATTAGTGCAATCGTTTAGAGCTGAGGACTCTTAAGTGGAAGATGTTAATAAATTTCCCAGGTCCCATGGTTTAGTAGAGCATTTTCCATTGCTGGGATCCTTAATGATCTGCAGGATTTATCCCAGCATGCCCATAATGGGCAGTGCAAAACTGGGAAGAGTTTCCAACAAAGCAAATACCCTATCGTCCACCACAAAACACACTCTGAACTTATTCATCAGTGTGGCACTGGGGCCCTTAATGTATGGCAGGCAGAGGTAACGACAGTAAGCCCAGGGACTACCTGAGCTTTGACTTTCTGACCAAACCCAGTTCAGAACTGAAGCTGGTCTCACACAAGTGTGCTGGCCTGAGTGATCTCACGTCCTGTGAAGGCTCTGCCAAGGAGGGTTGGTGGCTAGAATCAGGCCTCCTTAAGAGGGGTCCTTGATCCCATCACTTTGAGAGGCTAAGGTGGGAGGATTGCTTGAGCCCAGAAGTTTCAGACCAGCCTGGGCAACACAGGGAGACCTTGTCTCTGCAGAAAAAAAAAATTAATATAATTAAAGGAGTTATGAATACTTATGAAAGGAGAAATGCATGCAGGTGCAACTGAGTTTCTTACTCCTTCATGAGTCCCATGTACAAAAAATGGCAATGTTAGCATGATCCCAGGGTGGAGTTTTCAGCCCTCTGACATTAAAAGGTAAAGCAGAGGACATGAAAACTTGCTCTATGCATTCTCTGTATGCTGGCCAGAACCTATCTGTCATGGGTGGTCTCTTATTAAGCAACAAAGGAGAGGCAGCTTTGGGAAGTTGGTTAATATCAGTGGTGGAGTCTTTTGAAAGGGCTGGTTTCTCTTAAATCCTTAGGGAAGAAAGCCTTATCATGGTTAGCAAAGGAGGGGGTATAATGGGGTATATCTGACCCTTGTCATCCCATCCTGGCCAAGCCGATAACTCAGTTTTTAAAGTTACTGTGGGGTCCCCTCAGCCACGAGTGGGTCTGTTCAGTCAGTTGGGAGTTTAGGATTTTATTTCTATGTATCCATGCTAATGGGAATGAGCAGTCTGTCTTCATGGCAGCTGAACTTGCAAGAAACTCCTTGGATGGGGTTAATGGCAACTGTATTTTCTGGGAGCTCTGCTTTAATTGGATACAGTAAGTTCTGGTAAGATTTCTTCCTTTATCTTCAATATCTCAAATGCTTTCATTTAAATAATCTTTATAACAACTCTTGTCTGAGTGAGTTCCCACACAGCCATCTATTGTAAGACTTTCTGATTCATTTTTTTCCTTTGTTCATTATGTATAGGGCTTCTGTACATAATTGCATGATAGCTTTTGTTTGGAAATAACATCAAAGTAGTTGTCAAAATACTTAGGAATGTGATTTTTGGATTGTAGGTGAGACTTGTTTAGTTTTGGAGGAAACTGCCCAACTTGTAATGGGGGAGGAAAAATAAATTTCTCTCTACCTTTTTTGAATTCTTAGATGGGACCCTCTGTAACAAATGACAGATTAAAATGAAAAAACGTAGAAAAGTTTAAAAACATTTACATCTTATGGACACATGGGAGATACTCAGGGAAAAATGAGTAAATCTCCAACAGGTGGCTTTCAATTCAAGTGTAAATACTGTGTTCAACTTAAAGAAAGATGATTTGAGGTGCCGTAGCAGGGAGGTAACCAGCAAAAGCACAGTAGACAAGGGTAAGGTTTGTTATGCAGACTTAAGTCCATGTGTTCTCCATTGATAAGACTCTTTACTTATTTAGTTATCCTTCTCTTCTTGGGGGGTGGGGAGAGATCTTTTAAATGGGCATTTACTTTATAGATGTAAATTTTCCTTACACAAGGGTAACTTCTACTCTGTTTTCAGAACTTCTTTGGTTAGTATTTTTTCAAAATAATCAGCTTGGAATATTTCTTATGCCAAAGGGACATATTTTGGGGTGGCATATTCTGGTCTTATACACCGTTTTCCACCAGCAATGAAAAGAGTTCTTATCTTTCCTCCAGCAATTTGTCATTTTTTTTTAGAGTTTACCAGTTCTAACAGATATAGACCAGCTGTGCTATCTCATTGTTCTTTGCAGTTCTCTACTATGTTGAGCATCTTTTTGTATATTCACTTTCCATATATAGATGTTCTTTGGTGAGGTGTCTTTTCAGATTTGTGTGCATTTTTAATTGGGCTGTTTTACTTATTTTTAGTTTTAAGATTTTTTTTTGGTATATTTTGAATACAAATTCTTTCTCAGATCTGTATTTTGCAAATATTTTCTTTCACTATGTGGCTTGTTTTTTATTCTCTTAACAAGGTCTTTTCCGGAATATAAACTTTTAATATTAAAAAAATCCACATTATTCTTTCTTCTGTGTGTATTGACATTTTGTGGTGTTTGTTAAAATTCATTACCAAATCCAAGGGCACATAGCTTTTCTTCTATGTTCTCTTCTAGAAATTGTATAGTTGTTATGCATTTTTAGTGTAAAAATGATTTTGAGTGATTATTTATATAAGTTGTAAAGTTTTCATCTGCATTCATTTCTTTTCCTATGGTTTTCAATTAATTGTTCCTTCACTACTTTTCGGAAAGACACAGAATAGTGGCCTCTGTTAGAGTAGGTAGATAGCTAGACATGGACAGGAGGGGGAGCTCATGGGAAAGGGAAAGTCTGGGAAGGCTCACCTTGAGGGACCACCAAAAATGTACATATTATTAGCATCTCTAATGCTGGATGGATGGGCACTTGTCAGTTGTGGGTAGGAGGGAGAAGAGGTACCTATGCAGAAAGAAACACCCCAG
Organism: Cacajao melanocephalus; assembly: GCA_963573385.1. Lineage (NCBI taxonomy): Eukaryota > Metazoa > Chordata > Mammalia > Primates > Pitheciidae > Cacajao > Cacajao melanocephalus. The sequence continues at coordinate 1,498 of CAUYLG010033139.1, read as the reverse complement.
AACTCCTCTTAAGATCACCCAATCATTATTCACTCTGCAGTGAAAATGTCAGAATATTGCTAGCTACATGCTGATAAGAAGGACAAAGGGGACATTCTTAAGAGAAACCTGGCACCATAAATAAAGATTAGGGCAGAGAAGGACATTCAAAAGAGATAGGCAGGCACGGGAGGTACAGATGTGACCACTGTAGGACCTTCCTGGGAGGTGGGAAGGAGCCAGCCAGCCCCAACAGTGGATTCAGATTGATCACTGCACATGTGCCTTAACTAGCAGTGAGTAAGTCTCACGAGCCTAAGACGGGCAAGTCAGGGACCTACTGCAGGAACAGAAAAACCAGATAAAGAAAACAGGTGGAGACTTGAGACAGAGGCAGGAAAGTTAAGAAGTCCAAAATACAATTCCCTGCACAGGACACTCGGGCTGTTTTCCTGCATGATCAGCCCACTCCTCCCTTGGGGCCTACCTATTTTTCCTACAATAAGCTCTTTACCCTGTATTTATTTTCTATGAAGTTATCTGCCCTCTTTGTACTGCCTCTCAGTGAAAATCTTTCTCCCAAGTTAGACAGGAACTGGGACATCAGCTCTCTCCAGTAATAGCTCCATTTCAGTTTGAATTTCCAGAACTGTGAGTGCTGAATAACTGGCGGTCTGACTTTAAGTGGCGCTGAAGAAGGCCTGTAGGGGGCGCCACTGTCACATTGGGAGCAAGAGGGCCCTGCAGTGTCCTTAGCTGCCAGCAGGGGGCGTGCCACCACTACGTTGTGAGCAAGAGGGCCTTGCAGTGTCCCTAGCTGCCAGTAGGGGGCATGCCGCCAATGCACTGTGAGCAACAGGGCCCTACAGTGTCCCCAGCAGCCAGCAGGGTCATGCCCCCACTACACTGTGAGCAAGAGGGCCCTGCAGTGTCCCCAGCTGCCAGCAGGGGGTGTGCCGCCACTGCACTGTGAGCAACAGGGCCCTGCAGTGTCCCTAGATGCCAGCAGTGGGTACAGGGTACCACACTATGAGCAAGAGGACCCTGCAGTACTCTGCCAGCATGGGGCATGCTGCCAGGACACTGTGAGCAAGAGGGCCTTGCAGTGTCCCCAGCGGCCAGCAGGGGGCATGCCGCCAGCACACTGTGAGCAAGAGCACCCTGCATTGCCCTGGTTGCCAGCAGGAGGCGTGCTGCCACTACACTGTGAGCAAGAGGGCCCTGCAATGCCCAGGCCGCCAGCAAGGGATGCCGGTCACCGCACTGTAAGAGGGCCCTGCAGTGGCCCTAGCCGCCAGCAGGGGGCGCGGGCACAGCACTGTGAACAAGAGGGCCCGGCAATGCCTGGCCACCAGCAGGGGACGCCCGAGCTCACCTTTTCAGATTCCTGTAGCTCCGCCTCCGGCGTGCGTGGCGTCACAGCGCCGGCGTGCGTGGCGTCACAGCGCCGGCGTGCGTGGCGTCACAGCGCCGGCGTGCGTGGCGTCACAGCGCCGGCGTGCGTGGCGTCACAGCGCCG